>CAUYLG010066914.1:0-11535 GCA_963573385.1 Cacajao melanocephalus
CTGTCCCTCCCCTATTTCCCCCCAACAGTCCCCATTGTGTGATGCTCCCCTCTCTGTGTCCATGTGTTCTCATTGTTCACCACCCGCCTATGAGTGAGAACATGTGATGTTTGATTTTCTGTTCTTGCATCAGTTTGCTGAGAATGATAGTTTCCAGGTTCATCCATGTCCCTACAAAGGACACAAACTCATTGTTTTTTATGGCTGCATAGTATTCCATGGTGCACATGTACCACATTTTCTTTGTCCAGTCTATCATTGATGGGCATTTGGGTTGGTTCCAGGTCTTTGCTATTGTACACAGGGCTGCAATGAACATTCATGTACATGTGTCCTTACAGTAGAATGATTTATAATCCTTTGGATATATACCTAGTAATGGGATTGCTGGGTCAAATGGAATTTCTATTTCTAGGTCCTTGAGGAATTGCCACACTATCTTCCACAATGGTTGAACTAATTTACTTTCCCACCAACAGTGGGAAAGTGTTCCTATTTCTCCACATAATCTCCAACATCTGTTGTCTCCAGATTTTTTAATGATTACCATTCTAACTGGCGTTCTTGATTCAACTTCCGGGTTGCAAATAAAAAACAAAACAAAACTGACAAACACCCAGACTCCCTGAATGTGGCAGTCTCATGAGTTTTTCCTAAAACTGTCTGTACTATCAAAACTTGAACTCTAAGCCTGATGTCAGCTTGCTTTGTTTGCACACACTTAATGTGGTTAAAAAATGAATGATGCAATGAAGATGGTGATCATTAGGAAGTGAGAAATAAGTTCTGAGAAACAGAACAATTCATCAGAGAAAAACTGCATCAGCAATAGCTGGATCTTAAATAAAAGGGGTAGTCTACATATAGAACTCTCATAGACACTTTAAATCTTCAAATCCACACAGTACTAATGTATATATTCCAGTACATTGTGTCTTTGTTCTCCTTGGTTTCTAAGAACATCTTTATTTCTGCCTTCATTTCATTGTTTATCCAGTCAACATTCAAGAGCCAGTTGTTCAGTTTCCACGAAGTTGTGCAGTTCTGAGTGAGTTTCTTAATCCTGAGTTCTAATTTAATTGCACTGTGGTCTGAGAGACTGTTTGTTATGGTTTCCGTGTTTTGCATTTGCTCAGGAGTGATTTACTTCCAATTGTGTGGTCAATTTTAGAGTAAGTGTGATGTGGTGCTGAGAGGAATGTATATTCTGTGGATTTGGGGTGGAGAGTTCTGCAGATGTCAATTAGGTTTGCTTAGCCCAGATCTGAGTTCAAGTCCTGGATATCCTTGTTAATTTTCTGTCTTGTTGATCTGTCTAATATTGACAGTGGATTATCAAAGTCTCCCAATATTATTGTGTTGGAGTCTAAGTCTCTTTGTAGGTTGTTGCGAACGTGCTTTATATATGTGGGTGCTTCTGAATTGGGTGTGTATATATTTAAGATTGTAAGAGCTTCTTGTTGCATTGATCCTTTTGCCATTATGTAATGTCCTTCTTTGTCTCTTTGATCTTTGTTAGGTTAAAGTCTATTTTATCAGAGATGAGAATTGCAACTCCTACTTTTTTTGCTCTCCATTTGCTTGGTAAATCTTCCTCCATCCCTTTATTTTGAGCCCGTGTGTGTCCTTGCATGTGAGATGGGTTTCCTGAATACAGCACACCAATGGGTTTTGACTTTTTATCCAATATGAAAGTCTGTGTTTTTTGATTGGAGTGTTTAGCCCATTTACATTTAAGGTTAATATTGTTATGTGTGAATTTGATCCTGCCCTTTTGATGCCAGCTGGTTGTGTTGCCTGTTGGTTGACACAGTCTCTTCATTGTGTTGATGCTCTTTACCATTTGGTACATTTCGGAGTGGCTGGTACTGGTTGTTCCTTTCTTTGTTTAGTGCTTCTTTCAGGAGCTCTTGTAAGGCAGGCTTGGTAGTGATGAAATCTCTCAGCAATTGCTTGTTCATAAAGGATTTTATTTCTCCTTCGCTTATGTAGCTTAGTTTGGCTGAATATGAAATGCTAGGTTGGAAGTTCTTTTCTTTAAGGATGTTCAATATTGGCCCCCACTCTCTTCTGGCTTGTAGGGTTTCTGCTGAGAGATCCACTGTGAGTCTGATGGGCTTCCCTTTGTGGGTAACCCAACCTTTCTCTCCGGCTTCCTTTAGCATTTTTTCCTTCATTTCAACCTGGTGAATCTGATGATTATGTGTCTTGGGGTTGCTCTTCTTGAGGAATATCTTTGTGGTGTTCTCTGTATTTCCTAGACTTGAATGTCCAGCTTGGATTCATTCTCTCCTTCACATTCAGGTACACCAATCAAACGTAGATTAGGTCTTTTCACATAATTCCATATTTCTTATAGGCTTTGTTCATTTATTTTCACTCTTTTTTCTCTATTCTTGTCTTCTCATTTTATTTCATTGAATTGATCTTCAGTCTCTGATATCCTTTCTTCTGCTTGGTCAATTCGGCTATTGAAACTTGTGCATGCTTCGTGAAGTTCTCGTGGCTTTTTTCAGCTCCATCAAGTCATTTACATTCTTCTCTAAGCTATTTATTCTCATTTCATCAAACCTTTTTTCAAAGTTTTTAGTTTCTTTGCATTAGGTTAGAACAAGTTCTTACAGCTCAGATAACTTTGTTATTACCCACCTTCTGAAGCCTGTTTCTGTCATTTCATCTGACTCACTTTCCATTCAGCTTTGTTTCCTTGCTGGTGAGAAGATGCAATCCCTTGGTGGAGGAAAGGTGTTCTGGTTTTTAGTGTTTTCATCCTTTTTGCACTTGTTTCTTCCCATCTTTGTGGATTTATCTACCTGTGGTCTTTGTAGTTGGTGACTTTTGGATGGGGTCTCTGAATAGATGTCCTTTTTGTTGATGTTGAAGTTATTTCTTTCTGTTTTTTAGTTTTCCTTCTAACAGTCAGGACCCCCTGCTGTAGGACTGCTGGAGGTCCACTCCAGACCCTGTTTGCCTGGGTTTTACCTGCAGCTGCTGCAGAACAGTAAGGGTTGCTGCCAGTTTCTTCTTCTGTTATCTTCGTCCCAGAAGGATACCCGCTAGAAAGCAGCCTGAGCTCTCCTTTATGAGGTGTCTCTTTGGATATACAGGGGTTGAGGAGACAGTCTGTCCCTTATAAGAGCTCAAGTGCTGAGCTAGGAGCTCCATTATTTCATTCAGAGCTGCTGGGCAGGTATGTTTAAGTCTGTTGCAGCAGAACTCATAACTGCCTTTTTTCCTAGATGCTCTGTCCTGGGAAGGTGGAGCTTTATTTGTAAGTTCCTGATGTGCTGCTGCCTTTTCTCAGAAATGCCCTGCACAGCCAGGAGGTAGCCTAGTCACAGTCTGCCAGCAGAGGCGTGGCTGAGCTGCTGTGGGCTCTGCCAGCTGCTGTGTGAACTTCCTTGCAGTTGTGTTTACAGAGGTATAGTTAGAACAGCCTCAGTAATGACAGATTGCCTCAGTAAAGGCAGACTGCCTAGGTAATGGTGGACTGCCTCTGTAATGGCAGACTGCCTCAGTCATGATAGCCTGCCTGGGTAGTGGTGGACTACCTCAGTAATGGCAGACACCCTTCCCTCCACACAGCTGGACCATCCAGAGTCCAGCTGTACTTGCTGTGAAACTCTGCATCCAGAGCGTTTCAGATTGCTGGTCTTCGTGGGGGTGGGAACCACCGAGCCAGATCACCTGGCTCCCTGTTTCAGCCCCCTTTCTTTCAGTTGAATGGTTGACTCTGTCTCCCAGGCGTTTCAGGCACCAGGTGAAATGGCTGCCCAGATTTATGTGCGTTTTTTTGTGGAGACCCACTGCGCCAACTGAAACAGCCTTTCTAGAACTCATGGTGCTTTTCAGCCCGGGAATCTCCTGGTCTGTGGGCAGCAAAAACTCATTTGGAAATGTGGTGATCACTCACCCTCTGCATTGTTCTCACTGTGAACTGCACTCGAGAGCTGTTCATATTCGGCCGTCTTGGATGCCCCTTATTTTACTATTATATGTCAAAGTGTAAACATAAATAACAAAAAATCAAGGAATGGTTAATGAATACAGGATATTCACTCAAAAGAATTAAAATGATTATTGTAAATACTCCACTGTCTGGGAAAAACTGACTTAATAGAAAATGTAAAAGCCATGGCAATAGAAGAAAGAAATTGAATGGTGTTCAAATGTCAGGACAGTTTCTGTTAAAATAATGCAAATACAGACGGCTTTTTTTTTTTTTTGCTTCTCTCTCCTTTAATAATTTACAAGGTTGTATTTCTACAACTGAGACAATACAATCTCACATGATTTGAAAATTAAAGTTCATTATCAGATTTTTTTAATGCCGTGCTTAAGAGATGTTTTTAGTGATGATGTGGCATAACAATTGAGCCTAGGTTATACCTCACAGGAAAAGCTGTATAATAAAGCCAATTAAAACAACATGAAAATAATTTGCTCACAAATCGGTATAAAGGCCAGGCTATGGTTTTTCAATTCTACAAAGTCAAGAACATGCTGACAGCATGAAATCTCAAAGCAAATACCAGCTTGTACATGCACATGTTACACACGGAGCATCTGCTGGGGAATCTATGGCAGGCCAGCAGCTGGAAACTGGGGATGCTCCATCTCCAGGTTGGCAATTTGCTCTGTTGTCTCCAGCCCCAGTGTAAAGCCTGAGCAAAACTTATACAATCTACATTTCCAATATAAAATTAAATGGACACTGGATGCTGACATATTTCTTGCTAAATAAAAGGTAAAATTTATGATTTACTTACATAATTAATTCAAAACAGAATAGCACCAAGAATGAAAGAGAAAAAAAGGGATAATGCAACCCAATTTCATACCTGGTGTTCTCAGAAGCATTCACAACCACTAAAATTTTCCTAATTTTACCTTAAAGCTTGTGTTCACTTGATTTCCTTCCTACCTTAGCAGTCTCTTCCATCAGGATCAAATCAACTGTTTCCTGTTTATCTCCTGTTATTGACAGCACTTCTTTTTTTTTTTTAACTGAAAATAGCAACACCAAAAAAGTATGAGATAAAGTCAAGCAAAAATACAAGTCTGTGTATGACTTAAAATCTACCTGTGGAAAAACAACAAAATAGTTCTTATTAAGCCCATAGTTTACGGTAAGCTCTGGCTTAGTAGAGAGTTGTTCTATGAAATAGAAATATGAACAAGACACAGGAAAACATGGATAGTAAGTGTGCATCCTAGAGGCAGGTTTACCAGAATTAATTTTTCCAGATTGGAAAGTGACATCACAGTGAATGCCCCTAGACCGTTTTAAGACTCAGCTAAGACTCAGCTTTCTACTCCCAATGTTCCTTTTCTATCTATGTAAGTGTCTAGAAATAGAAGAGTAAAGGAAGGACAAGTGAAAATAATTATAATAAGTGACATCAGGAAGAATAATATTCAATTTTTAAATAAAGGAAAACTAAAGATTTTCCTCCACTGAGGCCAGAAAACCATTAGTCAAGTATAATAAACAATGTTTGAGGTTTAGTGGGAAAGAATTTTAATATTAGGGTTTGCTTCCTGATCAAATGCCCGTATCTTGTTACAATAAACAAGAAAAATGATTCTGGTTAATATAAATAGAAAATAAACCTTTAGAAGGATATCAAGTACAGCAGAATCATCAAGAAGGATAGAAAAACAGGATCACAAAAGAACAGAAATCGGGGTAGCTTCAGACATCTTAGAGTAGGAATTTAATAACAATAATAACAAAAATAATTGCAACAGTAACAATAATAATGAAAGCTTTTATCTTTTGAGAGAACTCTATGTAACAATATTAGAGTAAGCACTGTACATGAATTAAGTAATTTAATTCTCACAATTAGTCTAGGAGGTAGTTATTATTATTCCATTCTGAGAAAAGATAAATGGAGACATAATAAGAATCATCTTGCCAAAAATTAAAGGGACAAGTGGTAAGTGGCAGGAAGTCCCACTCACCAGCAGCTGTTGTTATCCACAACCAACTTAGCTCCTTTCAGTGCTGTAATCCAAAGGATTGATTGGCTGTAACCATTTTTTCCATTCTATCACTGCATTCTAGGTTCAAAGTACCAGGGGGACACTGGATCCTGCAATCTAAGGATCTGGCACCTAAACATGGCCTGGGAGTCTACCCTTACTTCCTCACCAACCTCTCAGGGGCACATCACATCTGATACACACATGATTACTTGTGTCTATTTACACACACATTTATACACACATGATCATACATGCATCATTCTTTCTCACTTGGTTAGAATAATGTATTCATGGGTTCTGGATAATAGATTACCTCTTTGCTAAACAAATTTGATTCTCACCCAGACAAAGGGCTAGTAAATGGTGCACACCAAAACCCAGCCCCATCTAGCTATGCCTAGAATGTGACCAGGAATAAAGTGAAGAGTTAACAAGAAAAACCCAGATTCCCCAGGTACCTTGTCCATCAAACCCTGGCCATTATGCTTTATGAAGACATTTCGTCCTATGTTCAGACTATCCCCACACTGTATGATTATCTCCACTTCCAGGTGACGACATTGTGTTTGGAGAGAAAAAGAGGCTACCCAGGATGACACAGCCAGTCTGTGCCCACAGTGTGAGTTCTACCTGGTGTTCTCGGCTTCCCAGGCTCAGACTCCTCCTCCCCAGGACTGGCTGTGTGTGCATCTGTCAGCAGTCATAGAAAATCAGTGCAACACACTGTTGGTGGAACAGTTAGAGTATCTGCTACAGAAGGCTGCAGCTCCAAACCTAACTCCCTGTTTTAATCTCTGTTGCAGAGAGAGAAGCTGGTGAAACCATCTGAGAGCCACACTTTTGTATATATCCCAGATGGTCCTGAAAGAATCAGTGGAACTGACGAGACCAAGCAAATTGGAGCCAGCTACATTTAACAGACGATAAATGTTTGCAGCTCTGTTCCCCCGGCTTCCTGCCTTTGCTCTTGGTGCCTGATGCTCGCTCTACCACGGTACACTTTGATTACTTCTGAGACTTCTGGGTTGTATTAATATTTAACTTTATCTCTCAATTCTATTTGTGAAACTGCTTTTAGATTACAGAGTGTCCACACAGACACAAGCTAAAATCCAAAATTCAAGCCAAAAAAAAAAAAAAATGTAAAGGTTTCTGCATCAAAGATCCCACCTAGCAAGGTAAAGAGGGATGTACAATTAAAGATCTAATTCACAAGGCAAATCCAGCTGAGAGAAGAGAGGGGGCAGGCGGTGGAGGGCTTCAGAAAAAACCTCTGGGTGGGTTTCCACACAGCCACATGGTGAAAGCAAAATAAGTCAAAGCCAGCCATCTGCACTCGAGAGGATGATACTGACTCCAAGCCAAGAGAGAGAGATAGAGAGAATTTTTTAAAAAGGCGATAAAATGTTGAAAGCCATGGAAGTAAACACTCAAATTGAGCTTATAAACCAAACTCCATTAGGTCTAAATAACATCTTTTTCTCTCGTCTGAATTTCACTCTCCCTCTGGCCTTGAAGTTAGGCTTTAAAATTTTAACCATAATTAGATATTTTCACTACATTTTCTATAATCTAATTTTTCCACAGTTCTTTAAAGCTCTTAAAAAAAGGGTTTCCCCACGTACTGCAGTTAAAACCAAACCACATGCAACCTCTTCCCACTTACTGACACACGGCTCTACAAGGCAACGTACAAACTATGCGAGTAAGACCCTGGGCTCCCATGAACATAATTGTGGGTTGCGGGATCCCAGGGAGTGTCCCTGTCGGCGATGCTGTGCTGTGTGTAGCCTTTGATAGCTCTTCAGTGTATCCTGCCTGCTGCCAGTTTGCCCACCCTCAAGGTAAAACACATGCAGCCAACTCAGGACTCCACAATCATACTCTATGTTCTCCAAATGTTGCAGCTCCATTGTCCAAGAAGCCTTGCCTTTAGCTCTTTCCAATTCAGAGAGGGACACCCATCCATCACTCCCCTAGTGTAGAGCAGTGTCTCCCACCAGCTAAAGTCAATGATGTTATTTATTAGCATTTTTCTTAACATTGCTTCAAACATTTATCCCCTGTTCTCACTCCAGTTCCTTCCTTCTCTGCCATCTCCTTTGCACATCTGGTTACGCCACAACATTCTCTAAGCCTATTCCCAAGGATATTGGGAGTTCTGATCACTGTCCTCATCTTAGCAGTTTATCAAGGTCATCAGCCCTTTCCAAATAAGGAGAATATCTAGAACTATTCAAGAAAAATACAATGAGTGCCACATAGGTAATTTTAACTTTTACTTTCTAGTGACCACATTGAAAAAAAAAAAAACGAGGAAAGATAAATTGATTTAAACAACATATTTTTAGTGAACTTAATATATTCAAAATACCATCCTGTTACTATGTGATTCTAGTTGCATTCTTAGTGTCCAACAGTGACATGTGGCTAGTGGCTGCCACATCTGTCAAGAAAGACCTGGAAGACAATGAACGCTCTCTATGTGGTAGGGACTTCAGTTACGTGATCTCATAGGTATTATTCATCCCACTTCAGAGAAAATTAAAAGTCAGTGAAGCTGTGCAGCCTGCCCAACCTTACACAGCTCATTAATTGAAGAGCTGGAATTAAAACTAGATCTATCTGACACCAAAAGACATGTTTTTTTTTTTTTCTCTCTCTCTCCATACCTCTCCCTACTTCCAAAAGAAAACTCTAGTCCTTGGTCAGCTATCTCAAATATGCAAAAGCCGTGGGACTTTATTCCCTTCAGGCACAAACTATGTATCAACCACCACTGCTTCCTTCAATACCCATCCCTCCTGACACATATATGCACACACACACACACACAGAGAGAGAGAGAGAGAGAGAGAGAGAGAAAGAGAGAGAGAGAGAGACAGAGAGACAGAGACAGAGAGAACTTAACCTCTGTAATTTATATGAGCCAAACTCAGAAGCACTCTCAGAGCCCTTGAAAAGTTTGTTCTTTCACCCTGACTTCCTCACGCGTTTTGACTTTTCTTAGTACCCTTTAATGCAGGTGTCACGTGGCTTATTTTTCCAAAACTCGACTTGAACGTTATTGGAGGTCTCTGGTCATCTTTTTATACCAAACAAAATGGTCATTTTTCAATCTCCAGTCTCATGGGGGACTCTTTCACTGTTGAAGATCAATTTCATAATTTTTTTACCTTCATGATAAAAAGTGTCTTGTAACACACATTAGTTGGCATTTTTTGGTAACTTGTTATTCACAGAAAGTTCTTATGTCCACTAGAAGATACTTGTTATGCTTCTATCTCAATTTCCTTTAGCTGAAACTAGACCAATTATAGATATATCATAAGGTTTCTGTTTTTTAAAAAATATATTCCCCACAATTTAGTGGAAAATATTTACTAACCTGCTTTGGTGTCTAAACATTCACTTAGAGAACACCCTAAATTAGGCTTCATTGGCAGATAGTCTAAATAAACAGCATGATCATTTCTGATCTTAAATGTAGCTTTTTCAACTATGACTTCATGACAGATGAATTCTGATAGATAAACAAAAAATAATTGTTAAAATTTTTCCTAAAGAGTAATATTTTCTGTAAAAGAGTTACATATGTATATATTCATAGTTTGAATTTCAAAATGTATTCTTGCCTAGTCTTTGATTGGCTGAGTTTACCCTAATGATTTTCTCATTATCCACTTTCTGAAGCCCTGTGTTCTCAGTAAGGGGAGAAACTCTTACGTTAACAGGAAACCCACGTAATTCTCAACAAAAGTACCTTATGTTCAATGTCCTGTCCTTATTCTTTATGAGAAAACTGCATGATTATCTTTACATACTCTGCTATTGACTTCAAAATACCACTGTCTTTTCATCAACTCAGTGACTACCCAGGATAATGCATCTATGTCTTCCAAAGGCCAGCATTTCCTCTGAATTTTTGTTCTCATATAGCCTATGGTTTTGCTCACATCAGCTTTTCTATCTCTCGTAACTTCAATCTAAATTTCTCTAAGGATTTTTAGTCATTTCATTTCTTCTAAAAGATGTTCTAAGTGTTTTGATACTTTTAAGTAAAATCTGTATATATTTAAGGTGTACATGTTTTGGTATACATACACATATATGAAATGATTACCACAGCCAAGCAAATTAACATATCGTTCTTCTCACATGACTACCTTACTTTGAAGTAGAGCACCTGAAATCTAAAATCTCCAGCACACAATATGGAATTATCAACCCTAGCCATTATATTGTACATTATATCTCTACACAAATTCATCCTCCATAACTGCACCATATCTCCTCATTTCCTCCACCTCTCCACCGCTCTGAGGAACCATCATTCTACTCTCTGCTTCTAAGTATTTGACTGTTTTAGATTCTGCACATAAGTGAGATCATGCAGTGTTATTCTTTCTGTGTCTGGCTTATTTTACTTAGCAAAATATCTGCCAGGTTCATTCATGTTTTCACAAATGGCAGAGTCTCATTTTTTTCTAAGGCTGAGTAATATATGACAATTTCTTTATTCATTCATCTGTTAATGGACACATAAGTCGTTTCCACATCTTGCCTATTGTGAATAATGCTGCAATGAACATGGGAGTGCAGACATCTCTTCAAGGTACTGATTTCATTTTGGGGGTTACGTACTCAGAAGAGAGATTGCTTGATCATATGGTAGCATCTATAATGTTTTCTGTAATCAGTGTACTAATTTACATTCCCACCAATAGTATACAATCTTTTCTCCACACTATCACCAACACTTATCTCTTATATTTTTGGTAATTGCCATCCTAACAGGAATGAGGTGGTACCTTATCATGGTTTCAATTCACATTTCCCTGATTATCAGTAATGCTGAGCACCTTTGCATGTCTCTGTTGGCCATATTTATGTCCTGTTTGGAAAAGTCCTTTACTCATTTTTCAGTTGAGTTATTTGGGGGTTTTATTTGTTTGTTTGCTGTTTAATTGTGTAAATTTCTTACATATTTTGGATATTAATCCATTAGATACATGGTTTATAAATATTTCCCTCTATACGCTGTGTTGTCATTTTGTTGACTGTTTTCTTTTTTTTTTTTTACAAGAAACAATATGTTGTATTTTATTAATTATAGACTTGGTAATTTTGTTAATTCTAATGAATATTTTAAATGATAGTTTGATTTTATTCACATATTCTTGCCATTAAAAGGTTAACCCATTCAGAAAAAAGTTTCTGCTATTCTAACATCTTTTGCCTCTCATTTCTTTTGTTTGATTGGATGACAAAGAATCTTTCATTTAATTTTTTTTTTCTGTGTTTTTTTCTTTTTTTTTAACTTTTATTGTATTTTAGGTTTTGGGGTACATGTGAAGAACATGCAAGATTGTTGAATAGGTACACAAGTGGCAGTGTGATTTGCTGCTTTCCTCCCCTTCACCTATATCTGGCTTTTCTTCCCATGCTATTTCTCCCCACCTCCCCACCTCCCACTGTCCCTCCCCTATTTCCCCCCCAACAGACCCCTGTGTGTAGTGCTCCCCTCCCTATGTCCATGTGTTC
>CAUYLG010066915.1:0-117289 GCA_963573385.1 Cacajao melanocephalus
AAAAAAAAAAAAAAAAACCAAGGCACAGGGAGGTAAGGAAGTTGTCCAAGAGCCCACAGAGCTAGTGCTTGGCATAGCCGGGGTCTACCCAGGATGCACTTTGCACCCTGTCTGTTCTCTATACATTAATCTATCTAATAATCCTACAGCACTTATTAGCACTGATCAAATATCTGGGATGTCTTCAGGGTAAGTGGTAGGATTGTACTTCCTGGGGCCTTAGTTGGGAGAGGCACAACTAGTACTGCATTAGTTGGGGTTGGGGTTTACCAGAGAAACAAAACCAGTAGATTTTTTTTTTTTTTTTTTTTTTTTTGAGACTGGGTCTTGCTGTTTGCCAGGCTGGAGTACAGTGGCAGGATCTTGGCTCACTGCAACCTCCGTCTCCCGGATTCAAGCGATTCCCCTGCCTCAGCCTCCTGAGTAGCTGGGACTACAGGCATGTGCCACCACACCCAGCTAATTTTTTGTATTTTAGTAGAGACAGGGTTTCACCATGGCCAGGATGGTCTCAATATCCTGACCTCATGATCCGCCCACCTCAGCCTCCCAAACTGCTGGGATTCAGGCATAAGCCACCACGCCTGACCCAAGATATTTTATATATATAATTAATAAGTTATGTGTACACACACACACACACACACACACTCTTAACCCCTCATAGCTACAAGTTCTACACCTGTGGATTCAATCAACCAGGGATGGAAAATATTTCTTAAAATAACAATACAACAATAAAAAATAAACACCTTACAAATACAGTTTAACAACTATAGTTATTGATTTATTTATTTATTTTCAAAACAGAGTCTCACTCTGTTGCCCAGGCTGGAGTACATTGGTGCGATCTCAGCTCACTGCAGCCTCCACCTCCTGGATTCAAGTGATCTTCCCACCTCAGCCTCCCGAGTAGCTGGGATTATGGGTAAGCATCACCATAACTGGCTCGATTTTTTTTCTTTTTTTTTTTTTTGAGACAGGGTATTGCTCTGCGGCGGCATGTGCCACCACACCCAGCTAATTATTTTGCATTTGTATTTTTATTAAAAACAGGGTTTCGCCACATTGGCCAGGCCGATCTCAAACTCCTGACCTCAAGTGATCCGCCTGCCTCAGCCTCCCAAAGTGCTGGAATTACAGGTGTGAGCGGCCGCACCCAGCTGCCATTATCTTTTTGTTTTTTTGTATATTTTTCTTTAGTGGAGATGGGGGCGTCTCACTGTGTTGCTCAGGCTGGTCTCCAACAGCGTTCACATTGTATTGGGTATTATAAGTAATCAAGAGATGATGTAAAGTGTACAGGAGGATATGCGTAGGTGATATGAAAACACTACACCATTTTATATTAGGGACGTGAGCATCCAGGGATTTTGGTACCCATGGGGGGTTCTGGAACCAATTCCCCATAAATACTAAGGGACGACTGTAATGTATTTATAGTTATTCTGTAACATATAATACAATACCTAATATGTTAATGATATTATATATATATATATACACAGGTAAAGGGATTTATTTTAAGAAACTGGCTTGCCGGGCATGGTGGCTCATGCCTGTAATCCCAGCACTTTGGGATGCCAAGGCAGGCAGATCACCCAAGGTCAGAAGTTAGAGACCAGCAGCCTGACCAACATGGAGAAACCCCGTCTCTACTAAAATCCAAAATTAGCCGGGCATGGTGGTACATGCTTGTAATCCCAGATACTCGGGAGGCTGAGGCAGGAGAATCGCTTGAACCTGGGAAGTGGAGGTTGCGGTGAGCCAAGATCACTCCACTGCACTGCAGCCTGGGCAACAGAGTGAAACTCCATCTCAAAAAAAAGAAAAGAAATTGAGAAATTGGTCTACACCATCCTGGGGGCAGGCCAGTGTGTAGTCCACAGGGTCGGATAGCAAGCTAGACACCCAGGCAGGACCTGGCACCACAGTCTTGATCTGGAGGCAAAATTTCTTCTTCAGTCAGCCTTAGTGTTTGCTCTCAAGGCCTTTTGACAGATCAGATAAGGCCCACCCACGTTATTGAGGGCAACATCCTTTACATAAACTCAAGTGATTGTGGATATTAACCACCCCTCGCAGACACCTTCACCACACTGCCTCGATTGGTGTGTGATTAAATAATTGAGTAGGAGGGCCTAGCCAAGCAGACACACGAAATTATTCAGTTCCACTCTGTCCAGTATGCTGGGTGTGGAACTCAAATGTCACTTGCAGGCCGTGCACCTGTCTGTGCAAAACCTTCCTGAGCTCTTTCCTTCCCTCGGCTTGGTGGCTAATGACATTCAAGACAGTAGCTGCTGTGTCAGCCTGGATCCTGGGTGAGATGACATGGAAGAGAGTCCCCAAACCAGAAATAAATCTTGGGTGTTCAAAGCCATGAAAAGGGTCAGACGCGGTGGCTCATGTCTGCAATCCCAGCAGTTTAGGAGGTCGAGGCTGGCAGATCACTTGAGGTCAGGAGTTCAAGACCAGCCTGGGCAACATGGTAAAATCTTATTTCTACTAAAAATACAAAAAAAATTACCTGGGAGTGATGAGGGGGGCACCTGAAATCCCAGCTCTAGGGAGGCTGAGGCAGGAGAATCGCTTGAACCCAGGAGGCAGAGGCTACAGTAAGCTGAGATCGTGCCACTATACTCCAGCCTGGACAACACAGTAAGACTCTGTCTCAGGAAAAAAAAAAAACATGAAAGGCAGCTCCCTCCTTCGTCACCACCTAGCTGATCTTACTCACACCACCCCCACATGGCACGGAGTATCACAGTTCAGAGAATGGGCTCAGCGCCACCTGTTTGTCTTTGAATCCCAGCTCTGCCCAAAACTGGCTGTATGATCCTAAGCAAATTCCTTAACCTCCTCATCTGCAAACTGGGAACAATAATAGTACATACAATAGCACAAAAGGACTAAAACCAAGATCCAAGGAGATCATTCCCATAAAATCCTAAGGAGAATGCCTGGCACAAAGTAAGCTCTCGAAAGATGTTAATTATTATCACTATGATGATCTTCATATCACACGAGATACAAATGACACAGCAACATGAAATCTCTCGCTCAAAATCACATGTTCCATCAGACGCAGTGGCTCATGCCTGTAATCCCAGCACTTTGGGAGGCTGAGGTGGGCAGATCCCCTGAGATCAGGAGTTCAAGACCAGCCTGGCCCACATGGTGAAACCCCGTCTCTACTAAAAATACAAAAATTAGCCAGATGTGGGTGGCGGGTCCCTGTAATCTCAGCTACTTGGGGAACTGAGGCAGGAGAATCTCTTGAACCCAGGAGACGGATGTTGCAGTAAGCCAAGATTGTGCCACTGCACTCCAGCCTGGGCGATACAGCAAGATTCTGTCACTAAATACATATATATATATGAGGTGATTGAGCCAGAAGGCTCTACACCACAGGTGGAATTATAAAAGGGTGAGTTCAGCTCCTTCTGACTTTCTTTGTCCCTCTGCCATGAGAGGTTCCAGCAAGAAGTCTCTTGCCAGATGCTGGTATTTTATTTTATTTTATTTTACTTTATTTTTTGTGAGATGTAGTCTCGCTCTGTCACCCAGGCTGGAGTGCAGTGGCATAATCTTGGCTTGCTGCAACATCTGCCTCCTGGGTTCAAGCAGTTCTCCTGCCTCAGCCTCCCAAGTAGCTGAGACTACAGACGCATGCCACCACACTCAGCTAATTTTTTATATTTTTAGTAGAGACAAGGTTTCACCATGTTAGCCAGGATGGTCTCAATCTCTTAACTTTGTGATCCGCCTGCCTCGGCCTCCCAAAGTGCTGGGATTACAGGTGTGAGCCACCACACCCGGCCAGTTTTTTTTCTTTCTTTCTTTCTTTCTTTTTTGAGATGGAGTCTTGCTCTGTCGCCCAGGCTGTAGTGCAGTGGCACGACCTTGGCTCACGGCATCCTTCGCCACCCGGGTTGAAGCGATTCTCCTGCTTCAGCCTCCTGAGGAGCTACAGGCGCGCACCACCGCACCTGGCTAATTTTTTGTGTTTTTAGTAGAGATGGGGTTTCACCATTTTGGGGCCAGGATGGTCTCTATCTCCTGACCTCGTGATCCACCTGCCTCGGCCTCCAAAAGTGCTGAGATTACAGGCGTGAGCCACCTTGCCTGGTCTGTATTTTTATTTTTTTAGAGACAGGGTCTCACTCTGTTGTCCAGGCTGGAATGTAGTGATGTGATCATAGCTCACTGCAGCTCAAGCTCCTGGCTTTAAGCAATCCTCCAGCCTCAGCCTCCTGAGTAGCTGGGACTCCAGGCACATGCTACCATCCCTGTTTGTTGTTGTTGTTGTTTGTTTGTTTGTTTAATTTTTTGTAGAGACTGGGTCTCACTATGCTGGCTAGGCTGGTCTTGAAACTCCTAGCCTCAAGAAATCCTCTTGCTTCAGCCTCCCAAAGCACTGGGAATATAGGTGAGGAATCATCATGTGCAGTCAGATGCTGGCATTTTAATCTTGGACTTCCCGACCTCCAGACCTGTGAGGAAATGCATTTCTATTCATTATAAATTCCCCAGTCTTGGGTATCCTTTTGTAGCTGCACAAAGGGACTAAGACACTGGCCGTGACCATGACAGGTGGGACCGGCCCCCTTGGCATCTCCTTCTAAGTTAATAGGCTCCTCTTCATACTTCTTTCCTTCATGGCTGAAGCAGGTATTTGTTGAGGGGCATCTGCAGGGGACAGTGGAGTGCCTCTGAGATGTTCCTGTCCCCTGCCTGTCCCCATGCCAGCTCAGCTGTGCACTAATGCATGTGCCTTTTAAAGGGACCAAACACAGATCTGGCACTTAAAAGAGATTCAAGGGCTTTGCATGTTGCAGATGAGGAAACTGAGGCTCTGTTTCTGATAAAGGGCTTTGAAGGGGTGCAGCATCCATTCTTTGGGGTTTTGTTTTGTTTTGTTTTTTGGGGTTTTTTTTTGAAACGAAGTCTTGCTCTCGTCACCCAGGCTGGAGTGCAATGGCGAGATCTCGGCTCACTGCAACCTCCGCCTCCTGGGTTCAAGCGATTCTCCTGCCTCAGCCTCTGAAGTAGCTGGGATTACAGACGTGCGCCACCACACCCAGCTAATTTTTGTATTTTTAGTAGAGACGGGGTTTCACCATGTTGGCCAGGCTGGTCTCAAACTCCTGACCTCAGGTGATCCACCCACCTGGGCCTCCCAACTTGCTGGGATTTCAGGTGTGAGTCACCATGCCCAGCCTCTAGGGGTTTTTTTGGCTTTAGGATGAATCAGACAGAGGCAGCACTCAGGGATGAAGAGCCACAGTGGCAAACACAGGGGACGCAGACAGTCAGGGGTGCTGCAAATATCCATGGAACACAGCGGATCTCAGCAAGGGGCCTGGCTAGTAATGAGCACAGTCTCCCTGGAGACACTTAGCTATCCTGAGAGCACCTTGCAGGGGCTGAGGCCCCGTAATTATCCAGGTGCTGGTTTCCATGGCAACAGAAATCAGAAGGTAAAGTCAATAGGACCTTGTTTATTCTTGCAACCTATGAATCCAGGAAGAATGCAGGCAACACCACGGTATTTGATTCAAAACAACATCCCATTCCTCAGACAAGCTAGATAACAAAGCAGCTCCTGGGCTGCCACCTTTAACACAGGGAAAGCCTATTCACCTAGAACTACAATTGCAAAGAAATCAGGTGATAGATTGTGTATTCATCAGGCAGGGCGTGGCGGCTCACACCGGTAATCTCAGCACTTCGGAAGGCTGAGGCAGGTGGGTCACCTGAAGTCAGGAGTTCGAGACCAGCCTGG
Organism: Cacajao melanocephalus; assembly: GCA_963573385.1. Taxonomy (NCBI): domain Eukaryota; kingdom Metazoa; phylum Chordata; class Mammalia; order Primates; family Pitheciidae; genus Cacajao; species Cacajao melanocephalus. The sequence continues at coordinate 5,789 of CAUYLG010066915.1, forward strand.
CCAACATGATGGAACCCCACCTCTACTAAAAATACAAAAATTAGACAGGCATAATGGTGCACACCTGTTGTCCCAGTTACTTGGGAGGCTGAGGCAAAAAAATCACATGAACCCGGGAGGCGGAGGTTGCAGTGAGCCGAGATCACACCACTGCACTCCAGCCTGGGCGATAGAGTGAGACTCCCTCCATCTCAAAAAAAAAAAAAAAGATTTTGTATTCATGAGCTATTGCCATGGTTACCATGTACAATAGTGTTACACTGTATAACAAACTATCCTAAATTCAATGGCTTGAAACAATAGCCGCTTCTTCTCAGGTGTCTTTGGTTTGACTTCGAATCAGCTGATACAGGCCCAGCTCAGCTGGGATGTGTTGGGTCCAGGTCTACTGTGTGTGTCTCTCCTCCTCCTTGGGCGTTTCCTCTCCAAGGCACAAGAGGCCAAGCCAATCCAAATATGGCATGTTTATTTCAAGCCTCTGCTTGCATCCTATCTGCTGATATCCCATTGGCCAAGATAAATTACAAGGTCAAGCCCAAAGACAATGGGAGAGGAAGACCACTTCTGTCTGCTGGGAGTCGGTGTCAAAGGTATGAATGTATAGTCCAACTAGAAGAGAGTGAAGAATCGGTATCAATAATTCTATCTACAGTTGTTGAAGGCTACTCTATCAGCCTCTTTTGATGATACAAAAGAAGGACCAGAGGAAGTAATAGTCCCATAGCGACCTGCCCCAGACAGAAGAAAACATGCTCAATCCAGGGGCACAATGGCTCAATCCTGTGATCCCTACACTTTGGGAGGCTGACACAGGAGGATTGCTTAAGCCCAGGAGTTTCAAGACCAGCCTGGGCAACATATCAAGACCCTCATCTCTATAAGAAAAGTTATCCAGGTGTGCTGGCATACCCGTGGTCCCAGCTACTCAGGAGGCTGAGGCAGAAGGATCACTTGAGCCTGGGAAGTCGAGGCTCCAGTGAGCTATGATTGCACCACTGCACTCCAGGCTGAGCAACAGAGTGAGACCTTGTCACTAAAAGCAAGAAGAATGTTCAATCTGAGCAGTAAGATAATTAAGATATTTTTAAGAGATCTTTAAGATTATTAAGGCTGGCTGGCCCTGGTGGCTCGTGCCTGTAATACCAGCATTTTGGGAGACCAAGGTGGCTGGATCACGTGAAGCCAGGAGTTTGAGACCAGCCTGGCTAACATGGCAAAACCCCATCTCTAATAAAAATACAAAATAGGCCAGGTGCAGTGGCTCACACCTGTAATCCCAACACTTTGGGAGGCTGAGGCAGGCGGATCACAAGGTCAGGAGATTGAGACCATCCTGGCTAACACAGTGAAAACCCATCTCTACTAAAAATACAAAAAATTAGCCGTGTGGTGGCTCGTGCCTACAGTCCCAGCTACTCAAGAGGCTGAGGCAGAAGAATCGTTTGAACCCAGGAGGCGGAGGTTGCAGTGAGCTGAGATTGCACCACTGCACTCCAGCCTGGGCAGCAGAGCAAGACTCCATCTTAAAAAATAAAATAAGATTATTAAGGATAATTCCAGAGCTGGGCTAGCGAAGCAAAAAGAGGACCAGCCATCCACTCGTGGAGTTGGCAGGCTGGAAACATAGCTCAGCTTCCATGAGTTATTCTGCTTGCCCTTAGTCCTAGCATTGGCCAACACCCTGCAAAGGGTTTGGTTTGCACCTACCTGGTGCTGACATCATTAGAGATCTCACACCTGACTCACTGGGTACTCTTGAGCCTCTTGTACCATTAGCCTTTTTTCTTCATAAGGTTTGTTTTGCTGTTCTTTTTTTTTTTCTTTTCTTTTCTTTTTTTTTCCAAGACAGAGTTTTGTTCTTGTTGCCCAGGTTGGAGTGCAACGGCCTGATCTCGGCTCACTGCAACCCCCGCCTCCTGGGTTCAAGCAATTTTCCTGCCTCAGCCTCCCAAGTAGCTGAGATTACAGGCAGGAGTCACCACACCCGGCTAATTTTTTGTGTTTTCAGTAGAGCCGGGGTTTCCCCAGGTTGGGCAGGCTAGTCTCATACTCCCAAACTCAGGTGACCCACCTGCCTTGGCCTCCCAAAGTGCTGGGATTACAAGTGTAAGCCATTGTGCCTGGTCTGTTTTGCTGTTCTTTTTTTTTTTTTTTTTTTTTTTGTGAGACTATCTCACTCTGTCGCCCAGGCTGGAGTGCAGTGGCATGATCATAGCTCACTGAAGCTTCAACCTTCCCAGCTCAATCGATCCTCACACCTCAGCCTCCCAAGTAGCTGGGACTATAGGCATGCACCACCTTGCCCAACTTAACTCCTTATTTTGCACACTGAGCTCAATAATATGCAACCTTTCTTCTTTTATAATATAAATCTGTAAGCCTATGAATTTCCCACTAATTTCAGCCTTAGCTGCATCATACATGTTTTGATATGTAGTAATTTCATTGTTGTTCCTTCTTAAATACATCTAATTGTCTTTACATTTCATCTTGGCTTAATGAATTTATTTAGAAGTGTATTTTTAATTTCTGTATCTGTGGAATTTTTAGAAGATATCTTTTTGTTAATGGTTTCAGATGTAATTGCGACATGGTCAGAGAATGTGGCTTTTATGATGCCATTCCTTTAAAATGTATTGAAACTTGCTTCATGTCCTAGTATTTGGTCAGTTTTTGAAAACGTTTCTTGTATTTGAACATGTATTCTCTAATTCTTGGACACTGTATTAGTCTATTCTCACACTGCTAATAAAGATATACCAAGACTGGATAATTTATAAAGGAAAGAGGTTTAATTGATTCACAGTTCCACATGACTGGGAAGGCCTCACAATCATGGTGAAAGAGGAAGGGATGTCTTATATGGTGGCAGGCAAGAACTTGTACAAGGAAACTCCTCTTCATAAACGAAACCATAGATCTAGTGAGACTTATTTACTATCATGAGAACAGCATAGGAAAGACTCACCTCCATGATTAAATTACCTCCCACCGGGTCCCTCCCATAATACATGGGAATCATGGGAGCTATAATTCAAGATGAGATTTGGGTGGGGATGCAGCCAAACCACATCAGACACACAGTTCAAAATGTATTTATTAGGCCAAAATTATTCACTGTTGCTTCAGTTATCCATTGGTGCGTAACAAACCACTGCAAATTTTAGTGGCTTAAAACATTTTATTTTGTCCTGAATCTGCACCCTGGGCTGGGCTCAGCTGGGCAGTTCTGCTAGTCTTTCATATGACTGTATTCAGCTAGCAGACTGACTGAAGGCTTGGCTCAGCTGGGACATTGGGATGGGTAGGACTCTCTCCTTCCCCAAGTACTCTCAGGCCCTTTACCTTTTCCCATGATCTCTCCAAAAGGGTAGCTGAACTTCCTACATGGCTTACGGGGCTCCAGGAACACAAAAACAGAAGCTATCAGGCTTTCTTAAGCCTTGGACTTGGAACTGGTAGAATATTACTTCTAACGCACAAGACAACTTCCAGCCCAATCCATATTTAAGTGGAGGGGCTACTCAAGGGAATGGATACCAGGAGAAGTGGTTCATTTGGGGACTACTAATATAATAGACTGCTACAACTGTATTTTTCAACTGTTTGAACTATTAATTATTAGAAAAGGTATACTTAACCCACACTTACACTCTAGCAATGAGGATGAATTCCTCAGTTTCTCCTTGATGTTCTTTTATTTTTTGGCCTTAAATTTTTTTTTCTTTTTTTTTTTTTTCTTCAGATAGGGTCTTGCTCTGTCTTCCCAGACTAGAGTACAGTGACACAATCACAGCTCACTGCAGCCTCAACTTCCCCAGTTCAAGTGATCATCCCACCTCAGCCACCCGAGTAGCTGGGACACAGGCATGCACCACTATGCTTGGCTAATTTTTTAAATTTTTGTAGAGACAGGGTGTCACTATATTTCCTGGGATGGTCTGAAACTCCTGAGCTCAAGCAATCTTCCTGCCTTGGCGTCCCAAAGTGCTAGGATTATAGGCATAAGCTACTGCAGCCAGCCTGGCCTTAAATATTTGAGGCTATATTATTAGGTACATACAAGTTTAGAATGGTTATACCTTGCTTATGAATTAAACCTTTTATTGTATATATGACCCTCTCTATCACTAGTAATTCTAATTCTTTTAGACTTAAAATCTATTTTGCCTCCTATTAATATTGATATGCCATACTTATTATGGTTAATATTTATATGGTAAATCTTTCTTCATTCTTTTACTTTGATCTTTTCTGGCTCCTTAAATGTGTCTCTTTTTTCTTTTTTTTTTTTTTGAGACCAAGTCTCGCTCTGTCACCAGGCTGGAGTGCAGTGGCATGATCTCAGCTCACTTCAACCTCCGACACCGTTTCAAGTGATTCTCCTGCCTCAGGCTCCTGAGTAGCTGGGATTACAGGCACCCACCACCATGCCCAGCCAATTTTTTTTTTTTTTTTTTTTTTTTGGTATTTTTAGCTGAGATGGGGTTTCACCATGTTGGCCAGGATGGTCGATCTCCTGACCTTGTGATCTGCCCGCCTTGGCTTCCTAAAGTGTGGTGTGTCTTTTATAAGCAAGTAGCTGGACTTTGTGGGGTTCTTTTGTTTTTTTGTTTTTAATTTTTTGACATGGAGTCTCTCTCACCCAGGCTGGAGTGAAGTGGTGCGATCTCGGCTCACTGCGACACCCACCTCCCGGGTTCAAGAGATTCTCCTGCCTTAGCTTCCCAAGTAGCTGGGATTACAGACGTGAGCCACCATGCCCAGCTAATTTTTGTATTTTTAGTAGAAACAGGGTTTCACCATATTGGTCAGGCTGGTCTTGAACTCCTGACCTCAGGTGATCTGCTCACCTCAGCCTCCCAAAGTGCTGGGATTACAGGTGTGAGCCACCATGCCTGGCCAGAAGGTCAGATTTACAGGAGTCCTGCAGGTCCCCTCAAGGCAGCTAGAGGCCTCACAATGTGTCAGTTTAACTGTGAATCTCTGCTTTCACTTTGATTTTGGCCTTTGAGTCTTTCTTATTCAGCTCAATAACACATTAAAAAAACTTTTGAGTGGTTTGTACAGCATTTTAAATTGTTGCTGCAGAAGGGTTGATCTGACTGTTTTGTTCACTATACTGTCAGAAAAGGGAATCTATTATTTCTTTAAATATTTCCTCTTCTTGGCCGGGCGCAGTGGCTCACGCCTGTAATCCCAGCACTTTGGGAGGCCAAGGTGGGCAGATCACAAGGTCAAGAGATCCAGACCATCCTGGCCAACATGGTGAAACCCCATCTCTACTAAAACATAAAAAAATTAGCTGGGCATGGTGGTGGTTGCCTGTAGTCCCAGCTACTCGGGTGGCTGAGGCAGGAGAATTGCTTGAACCCGGGAGGCAGAGGTTGCAGTGAGCCGAGATTACGTCACTGTACTCCAGCCTGGCGCCTGGCGACAGAGCAAGACTCTGTCTCAAAAAAAAAAAAATTTCCTCTCTCCATCTCTTTCCCCTTCCTCCTTCTGGAACTCATAGTTCACACATTAGAACTCCTGGATGGATCTCTCCTCTAACTGTCCTGTCCTTCCTCTTAAAATTCTTATCTCTTTATACTTTTCCTCTGGAGTTTGAGATTCTTTTTTCATTTTATCTTCTAGGTCTCTCATTTTATTACCAATGTTTACCATTCTCCTATTAATTTTTTTAACTTATGATTTGCTGTTGTTGTACAATGATGATAGTGATGGTGGTGATGATGGTGATGGTGATAGTGATGGTGATGATGATGATGGTGATAGTGATGGTGGTAATGACAGTGATGGTGATGATGATGATGGTGATGGGAATAGTGATGATGGTGATGGTGATGACAATAGTGATGATGGTGATGGTGATGATGATAGTGATGATGGTGATGATAGTGATGGTGATGATGATGATGGTGTTGGTGATAGTGATGGTGGTGATGATGATGATCATGATGGTGATAATGACAGTGATGGTGGTGATGATGATGGTGATGGTGATGATAATAGTAATGATGGTGGTGATGATGATGCTGATGGTGATGATGGTGATGGTGATGATAGTGATGGTGGTGATGGTGATAGTGATGATGGTGATGGTGATAGTGATGGTGATGATAATGACAATGATGATGGTGTTGGTGATAGTGATGGTGGTGATGATGATGATGATAGTGATGGTGGTGATGATGGTGATGGTGATAGTGGTGATGATGATGATGGTGTTGATGATAGTGACGGTGGTGATGATGATCATGATCATGATCATGATGGTGATGGTGACAGTGGTGGTGGTGACAATGATGGTGATGGTGGTGATGATGATGATGGCGATATAAAGTTTCTGTCCATTTACTGTTATGTGAGATATCCAACTTTCTCTTCTTCTCTGGCACCTCGGTTCCCTTAAGTATATTGACATTTTCTTTTTCTCACTCATAGCTCTTTGGCTTTCAGGGGAAGCCTTTAGCGTCTCCTATGCAGTGGACAAAGATAAGGTAATAGACAGGATGCTATTCCTATCATGAGCACCAGAAGGAAGTCCCCAGGTCTCAGAGCTGAAGTTGTTGGCAACTCCCATGTTCAGGGATGGGGGAAGTCTCCCAGTCCTCTCACCCCACAGAGCTCTCACACTGTATTAGCCCGTTTTCATGCTGCTGATAAAGACATTCCTGAGACTGGGCAATTTACAAAAGAAAGAAGTTTAATGGACTCACAGTTCTACATGGCTAGAGAGGCCTCACAATCATGGTGAAAGGTAAAAGGCACTTCTTACATGGTAGCAGACAAGAGAAATGAGAGGCAAGTGAAAGGGGTTTCCCCTTATAAACCATCAGATCTCATGAGACTTATTCACTACCACAAGAACAGTCTCGGGGAATCATGGGGGAAATCACCCCCATGATTCAGTTATCTCCCACTGGGTCCCTCCCACAATACAAGGGAATTATGGGAGCTACAATTCAAGATGAGATTTGGGTGGGGACACAGCCAAACCATATCACCTACATTCTCCCCAGGCCAGAGAAGCCCTACTAGGACCTCATAAGGAGACTACATGCATGGGACCCAAGGAGATCCTGTTCCTCTAGGGAATCCCAGAGTCCTGGGCCCTATACCAGGCCTCTGAGTTCCTGAACCCCTCACTGCCACCCCACAGGAGAGTGAGAGTCCCTGTGGCTGTTTCCTTTCCTAGGGATTTCAGGTGAGCTCACTGTGTCACATGAATGTTTCAGGCCCTGCCATCAGACTCCCTCTTCCTGGCTGCTGCTTAGCTTAGGAGGTGGAATTAAACATAAGCTGGGAGGAATTTTCAGTCTATTCCTCCTTCTCCCTACCAATTTTTTAACAGCTGGTAGACTAAGAAAGCATGTCTATGGGCCGTCTATTTACATATTTTAATCTTGCATATTCTTTTTAGGAATAATGTTGTTTTGTTTGTTTTTTGAGACGGAGTCTTGCTCTGTTGCCCAGGCTGGAGTGCAGTGTTGTGATCTCAGCTCACTGCAACCTCTGCCTCCTGGGTTCAAGCAATTCTCCTGCCTCAGTCTCCCAAGTAGCATGTGCTACCATGCCCGGCTAATTTTTGTATTTTTAGTGGGGACAGGGTTTCACCACGTTGACTTGGCTGGTCTTGAACTCCCGACCTCAGGTGATCTGCCCACCTTGGCCTCCCAAAGGGCTAGGATTACAGGTGTGAGCTGCCACACCTGACCAGGAATAATACATTATTGCACTTATATGGATGTACCTTAATTTATTTGACCAGACTACCTCCCAGGTTTTAATTTTTAATATCACGCCATACAATGTATTGTCCTTACAGATTCTTATTATTCTAACTTTGCAACACCTGATTCCCAAAGCTCCACAATAATAATAATAACAATATTACTACTTACTGAGTGCCTGTTATGTGCTAAGGCCTGGTGCTAGGACCTTACAGGTATTAACATATTTAATGTGTCATACAGCCTTATTTTCATCTTGATTTTACAGACAAGGAAACTAAGTCTCAGACATATTGAATGACTTGTTCATGGTCACACAGCTAGTAGGCGATGGAGCCAAACATCAAAGTTCTCAAGTTTTTCTCCATCTCATTATACAGAGAATGCCGTGTGTCAGGCTTCCAGTTTGGGGTTTGCCATGTACTAACCATACTTCCCTCACCAAGCGAGGTTAGCTGCCTGGATTCAGATACTTCTAAGACAGTCACCTCTACTTTACCTTCCTCCCAGCAGTGTAGAGAGGACAAATGAGATAATGTATGTGTAAGCACTTTAAAACTTTTAGCATGCCATACAAACATAAGGGATATTGCAGAGTATGCAGATAACCTTGTTTATTTCAAGCACCTTAGCCCATTGACACATGTGGAGATGTCCAGAGATCAAATCCTCAAATCAAATATTGCTAACAGCACAATAATTTCTCCCATAAAATGCCAAAATGTGTCATTTAAAAATGTAACTAACTCTTGGCCAGGCACGGGCACTTTGGGAGGCTGAGGCAGGTGGATCACTTGAGGTCAGGAGTTTGAGACCAGCCCAGCCAACATGGTGAAACCCCATCTCTACTAAAATACAAAAATTACTCTGGCATGGTGGTGTGCACCTGTAATCCCAGCTACTTGGCAGGCTGAGGCACGAGAATTCCTTGAACCTGGGAAGCGGAGGTTGTAGTGAGCCAAGATCTCACCGCTGCACTCCAGCCTGGGCAACAGAGCGAGACTCCGTCTCAAAAACAAAAAAAAACACTAAATAACTCTTTAAAACGTTTAATGAACACATAAACACAAGGCTTACAGCTATTTATAATGAGTTTTTTAAAAATAGAGACAGTATTGCTCTGTTATCCAGGCTGGTGTGCAGTGGTACAATCAGAGCTCACTGCAGCCTCCAACTCCTGGACTCAACCCTGCCACCTCAGCTTCCCACTATGCCTGGCTTATTTATAAGGATTTAAAGTTACGTGTGAATGTTGTCTGGAGCACTTGCTGAAACTGTTTTGTGAATCCGTTTTTTCAAATTTCTTAAAACTGAATGAGGAATGAACCCTGCATGAACTGAATGAACCAGTCCACTCTTCAGTGGTTCAAAATTCCCTATGTCTGCCGCAGAAACATTGTTTTCTTTGGATTCTCCAATTTCTCCTCACTTCTATTTCAATACTAGTGTTTAGCCTTTTTTTTTCTTTTTTCCTTTTTGAGACAGTCTCGCTCTGTTGCGCAGGCTGGAGTGCAATGGTGTGGTCTCAGCTCACTGCCACCTCGGCCTCCGAGGTTCAAGCAATTCTTATGCCTCATCCTCTCAAGTAACTGGAATTATAGGTGCCTACCACCAAACCTGTCTAATTTTGGTGGTTTTAATAGAGATGGAGGTTTCACCATGTTGGCCAGGCTGGTCTCAAACTCCTGGCCTCAAGTGATCCACCCACCTCAGCCTCCCAAAGTGCTGGGATTACAGGTGTGAGCTACCATGCCAGGCCTAGTATTTGGCCTTTTTTTTTTTCTTGTTTTGAGACAGAGTTTCACTCTTGTCACCCAGGCTGGAGTGCAATGGCGTGATCTCAGCTCACTGCAACCTCTGCCTCACGGGTTCAAGCAATTCTCCTGTCTCAGCCTCCTGAGTAGCTGGGATTACAGGCGCCCACCACCACACCCAGCTAATTTTTGTATTTTTTAGTAGAGATGGGTTTTTATCATGTTAGACAGGCTGGTCCTGAACTCCTGACCTCAGGTAATCTGCCCACCTCAGCCTCCCAAAGGGCTGGGATTACAGGCCTGAGCCACTGAACCCGGCTGTATTTGGCCTTCTTTGGGAGGTCATTTCCACAAACAAGCAAGACTTTCTAATCATTTTTCAAGGATTACAAAATCTTGACTCATAAGTAATACAAATTCATGCCATGATTTGTAGATCTGTAGCAAATGACAAGTGATACATATTATGTGCATTCAAGGTTCCCAGGAAGTTGGTTTTTATTTTGTTTTGTTTTTGAAACAGGGTCTTGATCTGTTGCCTAGGCTGGAGTACAATAGCACGATCATAGCTCACTGCAGCTTTGACTTCCTGGGCTCAAGTGATCCTCCCACCTCTGCCTCCCAAAGTGCTGGGATTGTAGGTGTGAGCCACTGTGCCCAGCCTTCCAGGGAGTTTAGATATGTGACTCAGCAAAAAGAACAAATCTGGAGGTAACACATTATGTGACTTCAAACTATACTCTAAGGCTATAGTCACCCAAACAGCATGGTACTAGTATGAAAATAGGCACATAGACCAATGGAACAGAATAGAGAACCCAGAAATAAAGCCAAATATAGCCAACTGATCTTCAACAAAGCACACAAAAACATAAAGTGGGGAAAGGACAGCCTATTCAACAAATAGTGCTGAGATAATCGGCAAGTCACATGTAGCAGAATTAAACTAGATCCTCATCTCTCACCTTATACAAAAATCAACTCAGCATAGATCAGAGACTTAAATCCACCACCTGAAACCAAAAACGTTCTAGAAGATAACATCGGAAAAACCCTTCTAGACATTGGCTTAGGCAAAAACTTCGTGATCAAGAACCCAAAAGCAAATGCAACAAAAACAAAGATAAATAGATAGGACTTAATTAAACTAAAAGCTTTTGCACAGCAAAAGAAATAATCAGCAGAGTTAACAGACACCACACAGAGTGGGAGAAAAATCTTCACAGTCTGTACATCCGACAAAGGACTAGTATCCAGAATCTACAAGGAACTCAAATCAGCAAGAAAACAAACAATCTCATCAAAAAGTGGGTTAAGGACATGAATATACAATTCTCAAAAGAAGATATACAAATGGCCAACAAGCATATGGAAAAATGTTCAACGTCGCTAATTATCAGGGAAATGCAAATCAAAACCACAGTACAATACCACTTCACTCCTGCAAGAATGGCCATAATCAAAAACATTTTTTAAAAATAGATGTTGGTGTGGATGTGGTGAAAAGGGAACACTTTTTTTTTAAGTTTCTATCTTGTTGCCCAGGCTGGAATGCAATGACGTGATCCCAGCTCACTGTAACTTCCGCCTCCCCCACTCGCCTCGGCCTCCCAAAATGCTGGGATTACAGGCATGAGCCACCACACCTGGCTGGGAACACTTTTACACTATTAATGAGAATGTATACTAGTACAACCACTATGGAAAACAATGTGGCGATTCCTTAAAGAACTAAAAGTAGATCTACCATTTGATCCAGCAATCCCACTACTAGATTTCTACCCAGAGGATAAGAAGTCATTATATGAAAAAGATACTTGCACACACATGTTTATAGCAGCACAGTTTGCACCGGCAAAAAGATGGAACCAGCCCAAATGCCCAACAATCAATGAGTGGATAAAGAACATTCTATTATATAGAGAGAGAGACCATAGAATATGATTCAGCCATAAAAAGGAATGAAATAATGGCATTTGCAGCAACTTGGATGGAACTGGAGACCATTATTTTAAATGAAGTAACTTGGGAATGGAAAACCAAACATCCTATGTTCTCACTCATAAGTGGGAGCTAAGCTATGAGAACACAAAGACATAAGAATGATACATTGGACTTAGGAGACTCGGGAAAAGGTCGGGGGTGGCGACAGGGAAAAGACTACACATTGGTTTCAATACACACTGCTCGGGTGATGGGTGCACCAAAGTCTTAGAAATCACCACTAAAGATCTTATTCATGTAACCAAACACCACCTGTTCTCCAAAAACCTGTTGAAATAAACAAATAAAAATAAATAAATCCTTGAATACCGTGGTTCTAGGGCAGAAAGCAAGTGTTAAGTAAGAAATATTTCATCTCCACTTTGTCCAGTGATTCGAGCAGTCTGGCCCCCTAATGTGTAAGTTTCTTGATGCAAAGTTTGCAGCTTTTCCATCTTCAGATTCCTCTCCAGAAATCCCCCGTGAGTGGCGTTTTCATGATTATGCAAAAATTACGTATATAATTGAATGAAATCACATTCACTAATCACTTTTTCTATTGAGTGTAGCCCTTGCTAGTTAGAAGGAGGATATAGTAAAAGAGCAGAATTCTGATTGGCCCTTGGGAGATGTTTTTCTGCTAGTCTTCATTGTATCCACCTGTATATGGTGGCAAGGGAGCTTGGGGCAGGATAATCCTTAAAATCATGATTCTTCAATCTGGCCAATCAGTTGGAGCTCTTAAGGGATACCTGAGCTCCTTCTAGGAAGTTCTGATTCAGTAGATCTGGGAAGTCAAGAATGTATAATCAGGGGATCTTTATCAAGAGCTGATTTTGGGCTGGCTCACATGCTGTTTTGCAAGTTCATGTTTTCAGTTTATATCTTCATGACGATTTGAGCAATGCCAAGCCATGACCAATGTCATTATTAACACCCCCGTTTTACAGGTGAGGAAATTGAAGCTAGGAACATCAAAAAGATGGGGAAAGCTGCTAAAAAAGTTATGAAACTAGTACAACTAGTAACTGGTCGACTGGAGATTCCAACTCAGGCCCAGCAACTCCAGACCCCACTATCTCAATCACTGGACGACGTAAGACTTTTGGGGGAGCTTCTGGTGATTTCGGTGATTAGTCAGTTAGCTTTTGGCAAAGCCTCCTAGAGGCCCATGCAACAATCAAAGGGTGCATGTGAGTGAAATTTGTGGCCCATCCCCCTCCAGTGTTTCTGAAAGGAAAATAGTGTAGAAACAAGATCATCGGAGGGAACCCGAAGAGCAAATGAACCTCTTATCAGTATTTCCCAGCCTTCGGGGAACTCCGCGAGGTCCTAATCTCACAGGCGGACCCAATCTGGGAACCAAGGGAGAATCTTTCTGTACACCTGGCACTTCTGGTCACGCCCCGTTCCGAGAACACCCAATCCCACCCCAGTTGGCTATGATTGACGTCCACTCAGAGCAATTATAATCGACCATGGCGGATGGCCGCTCCGCCTCCCGGGCAGCCCCGCCTCCCTTTCATTCTGAAAGAAAGAACCTCGGCCTGGGCGTCCAATGAGAAGCGCCTTCACCTCAAAGATCCCGCCTCTTTCGGCGTCGACCCCGCCCCGAGGCCGGAAAGGCCGCCCGCCTCCCTTGGCAGGATGAGCCAATCGGAGGGCTCTCATGGCCGGATGGACGGCAGCCGGCCCAATCCGCCGGGTCTCACGCAGCGCCGCCCCGCCCCTCCGCCGGGCCCGAGTGGCGGCCGGGCGACGAGTGCGGGCCTCGCAGCGACTGCAACGGCGTTGGTGGCGGCGGCGGCGGACGCGGCCTGAGGCTAGCGGCGGGGCGTGGGGCGGTGCCTCGGCCCGGGCTCGCCCTCGCCGGCGGGAGCGTCCATGGCCCCCGGGCGCCGGCGGGGCGCGGCCGCGGCCTGAGGGGCCATGTCCGGGGTGGTGCGGACCCTCAGCCGCTGCCTGCTGCCGGCCGAGGCCGGCGGGGCCCGCGAGCGCAGGGCGGGCGGCGGCGCGCGCGACGCGGAGCGAGAGGCCCGGAGGCGCAGCCGCGACATCGACGCGCTGCTGGCCCGCGAGCGGCGCGCGGTTCGGCGCCTGGTGAAAATCCTGCTACTGGGCGCGGGCGAGAGCGGCAAGTCCACGTTCCTCAAGCAGATGCGCATCATCCACGGCCGCGAGTTCGATCAGAAGGCGCTGCTGGAGTTCCGCGACACCATCTTCGACAACATTCTCAAGGTGACGCGCGCCCCCCGCCCAGCACCTGCACCCAGGTGTGCCGGGGCGCTAACCCCGGCCCCGGGCCCCTCCGTGGTCTGCACCGCCGCCCGGGCGGGGACCCCTGGGGCGAGGATGCTGGATCCAGCCCCGCCTGCACCCCACTCCCCCACCCATTCCCCGGGGCCTGCTGGCGTCGCCTCTGCCCCACCCCCCCTTGCCTTTTTTGAGATGGAGGTCTCCGTGTGTTGCCTAGGCTGGAGTGTAGTGGCACGATCACAGCCCATTACAGCTTCGACCTCCTGGGCCCAAGCCCTCCTCCCTCCTCAGCCTCTCATAGTAATGGCATTACAGGCGTGCACCAGCAGCCCAGCTAATTATTAAGTTTTTTTGTAGAAATGGGGTCTTGCTGTGTTGCCCAGGTTGGTGTCTGTCTCCTGGCCTCAGGTGATCCTCCTGCCTTGGCCTCCCCCAAGTGCTGGGATTACAGGCATGAGTCATGGCACGCGGCCTACCTCTGCCCTCTCTAGGGTGCCTGTGCACTGCCGGAGTGGGAACTCGGGCCAGCTTCTGGGATTGGGGCTTGGGTGGCTTTGCACTTAGCCCCCTCCTGGATGTGCCCTAGCAGGATGGCGTCTGCCGGTTTCCCACTGGAAGCTTTGTTGGGTAGGAGTGCCACTTGGCCTGCCCTCCAGCTGAGCTTCGAATAAGAGCAGTGGAGACTGGACGGGGAACCAGTTACTTTTTTTTGTTTGTTTTTAAGAAAGGCTCTCGCTCTTGTCCAGGCCGGTCTCAAGCTCGTGGGCTCAAGGGATCCTCCCACCTCAGCCTCCCAAAGTGCTGAGATAACAGGTGTGAGCCACAGTTCCAAGTAGGAAAACTTCAAACGTTTGCAAAAGTGGAGAAGATAGTAGAATGACTGTAAAGTACCCACCCCCCAACTAAAGCAGTTATCAATTCTGTGCCAATCCTATTCACCTGTGCCCTCCCCCGTGGTCTCCAAGCAAATCCAACTTTGTATAATGGCATCAGGAAACGTTTTAGGATGTGAGTGGCTAAAAGATAAGGCCTCCATATAAAAACCCAACTGCAGTACCATTAGCAAACCAAAAATTAGTAATAGCTCAATATCACCGGATATCCAGTGTTCAGAATTCCTCCACTGTGGAATAAGTGTTTTGTTTGAATCGATATAGATTGTAATCTCCAGATTTTCCTTGTATCTCTTGCTTCCTTTTTTCTCTTTGCCATATTTGTGAAAGAAACTGTAGAAGTCAGCCAGGTGTCATGCCTCATGCCTATAATCCCTGCACTTTGGGAAGCTGAGGCAGGAGGATCACTTGAGGCCAGAAGTTTGAGACCAGCCTGGGCAACATAGTGAGACGCCAGTGCCACAAAAATGAACACATAAATTGGGCATGGTGGAGTGCACTTGTAGTCCCAGCTACTCGAGAGCCGAGGTAGGAGAATCGCTTGAGCCTGGGAGGTCAAGGCTACAGTGAGCCATGTTTGGGCCACTGCACTCCAGTCTGAGTGACAGTGAAAAAATAAAGAACTATAGCGTTGGTAAAGTCAGGGTTCCAGTCTCTCAGTACTGTCAGCCTGTGTTAAAGGGCCCCAAAGAAGGAAATTTGGAGAAAACAGATGATGAGGGAATAGTGGAGCCTTGCTTACACCTAAAGAGCGTCCTTTCTTCTCCCTCCCTCCCTTTTTCCTTCCTCCCTTCCTTCCTTTCTTTTCTTCCTTTCTTCCTTCCTTCCTTCCTTTCCTTCCTTCCTTCCTTCCTTCCTTCCTTTTCTTCCTTCCTTTTCTTCCTTCCTTTTCTTCCTTTCTTTCTTCCTTCCTTCCCTTTCTTCCTTTTTTTTCTTTCTCCCCTCCCTCTCTACCCTTTCTTTATCCCCTCACTTTTTCCCAAGCCCATTTTGGGGAAACCAAGTTAGAGGCAAAGAAAATTATCTCAAAGCAGAGGCAGAGAGAAGTTTGCCATGCCAGAAAAGTTACCTGGAGACGAGGTTTTCTGGTGCCTGGGAGCTTTTAAATTTAACAAAGCCCTGTAGAAACCTATTCAGGTTTGTTTCTCTCACTTCACCCATGAGGACCCCTGCCTCAGCCCTGGAGATGAAGTGACTCCTTACTAGGTCTCTGTGCTGGAGTTCACACTTCCAGGCCAGTATTCCCATTTAATGGATTTCTCATGGAAATGTTTCATTTTAATAGAAATAGCTTCTTTAGGATTGTGAAGGGAAGAAAATAATTTGATAAAACCCCCTTTTTCATGTTATCTCTTTGCAAAGCCTTGGTGAGTCAGAGCTCTGGTCAGATACTTCCTGAACTTGAAAGACTAGGTGCCCAGCGTAGCTCACTGGGATCGATTGTTTAAAAATTCCCCACAGTGTCTGTGGCAAAGTGCATTTGGTTGTCTCAGGTCCTGCCCTCTAACTTCTCTTTTAAAGATACTGATTTTATTTTTGCTGATTGCCCAGACCTCAGAACCAGGCAGGCATAAAAGTATAGCAGTTTGGCTATCTCTAGTTTCTTTCAACTCAGGAGGTGGAGAAAGTATTTAGAAACATAGAATCTTCTATCTAAATCAATGTGTGAAGTGCATTTTAGAAAACTCATCCTGGCCAGGCGCGGTGGTCAGGAGTTCAAGACCAGCCTGGCCAACATGGTGAAACCCTCTCTCTATTAAAATTCAAAAAATTAGCTGGGCGTGGTGGCGGGCACCTGTAATCCCAGCTACTTGGGAGGGTGAAGCAGGAGAATTGCTTGAACCTGGGAAGTGGACGTTCCAGTGAGCCGAGATCTGGCCACTGCACTCCAGCTGGGGCGACAGTGCGATACTCCATCTCGGGGAGGGGAAAGAAAAAAAGAAAATTCAACCTTAACCTTCTCCTGATGCATAGAAACATTAACTTTCACTGACTTTCTTGTCAACAGAAACAAAATGTGTTAACTAGCATCCTATCTTCCTTTCCAACTTCGTTTTTTTACTGATTGTAGTTCCATATTAAACTCACTTTATCTGTTGTGACCATTTCAAAAACAAGTTAGAAATTCATCTTTCAAAAATCCTTTTCTCCTCTTCACCCCCCACCTACACATTTTTATTTGAACAGATCACTTTGGAAAGAGACTATTTAATTTTTTAGTTTTTATTTTTTGAGCCAGGGTCTCATTCTGTCACCCAGGCTGGAATGCAGTGGCACAATCATGGCCCACTGTGGTCTTGCCTCATGGACTCAAGCAGTCTTCTCACCTCAGCCTCCTGAGTAGCTGGGATTGCAGGTGTGCACCACTACACCCAGCTAATTTTTGTAGAGATGGGGTCTCACTAGGTTGCCCAGGCTGGTCTTAAGCTCTTGGACTCAAGCGATCCACCCGCCTCCGCCTACCAAAGTGCTGGGATTACAGGTGTGAATCCCTATACCCAGCCAGGGAAGAGGCTTTAAATAGATTGCTCTGCAGTGGGTTTAGTACTGGACATTTGAATGATGCTGTTTAGAATAATATTTGTGTCTATGTAGAGGTTTAGTGTTGACAGGCCCGTTTTAAAACACCGACTGTGTGTTATGCACCTTGTGCCTGACCTTTTCAGATATGGTGTTTAATTTTCATAATGCTTCAGATGATATTACCTCGTTTAGTGAATGAGGAAATTGAGGATAGAGAGTTTAAAATCTCTTCAAGGTCAGCTACCTAGTTAGCAGATGGCAGAGCTAGGAACTAAACGTGCTTTTTTTAAAAATTAAACTTTTGGATTTTGAGATAATTATAGGGTCCTATGCAGTTCCAAGAAGTACTAGAGATCCCATGTACTCTCTGCCAGCTTTCTCTCAATGGTAATGTCCTGTAAAACTACAGCACAGTCTTACAACCAGGATATTAGTGTCAATGCAGTCAAGATACAGAGCATTTCCATCAGAAGTTTCCCTCAAGCTGCTCTTTTGTAGCCACTCTCTCCCCTCCTGTCCCAGACCCTGGCAACGAATAATCTATTCTTTAATTCTATAATTTTGTCATTTTAAGAATGTCATATGGCCCGACACAATGGCTCATGCCTGTAATCCCAGCACTTTGGGAGGCCAAGGCAGCAGATTGCTTGAGCCCAGGAGTTCAAGACCAACCTGGGCAACATGGTGAAACCCCGTCTCTCCAAAAAATACAAAAATTGGCCAGGTGTGGTGGCAGGTGCCTGTAATCCCAGCTACTCAGGAGGCTAAGGCAAGAGAATCACTTGAACCTAGGAGGCCGAGATTGCAGTGAGCAGAGATTATGCCACTGCACTCCAGCCTGGGCGACAGAGCAAGACTCTATTTCACAAACAAAAAATTAGCCGGGTGTGGTGTTGCACACTTGAACCTGGGAGACAGAGGTTGCAGTGAGCCAACATTGTGCCACTGCACTTCAGCCTGGGTGGCAGAGTGAGACCCCTCCTCAAAAAGAAAACGAAAAGATTTTCCTGTTACCTTTCTTTTGTTGATTTCTGGTTTGACTCCACTATGGACAGAGACATACTGTGTATGATTTCACTTCTTTTAAATTTGTTGGTTTGTTTTGTGGCCTAAGATATAGTCTTTGGAAGATGTTCTGTGGTGTTGTGTTGATGAATGTTCCATAAGTACATGAAAAACGCGTATTCTCGTTTGGTGAAATATTCCACGTATGTTGGATCTTGTTGATTGATAGTGATGTTGAGTTCTGTATCTTTGCTGATTTTCCAGTAGTTATGTCAGTTAAGAGTCCTCAGCTATAATTGTGGATTTGTCTATTTCTCCTTGAGCTCTATCAGTTTTTGCTTCATATATTTTGAGGTTCTGTTGTGTGGTGCATAAATGTTTAGGATTATTATATCATCTTGATAGATTAACCTTTTGTTGTTATATAATGTCCTTTTTTTGCCAGTAATTTTCTTTACTCCGAAGTCTCGTTTATCAGAGGTTTTAATAGAGCCACTTCTGTTTTTATTAATGCTTTCATAGTATATATTTTTCCATTCTTTTAATACCCTTGTTTTGAAGTGAGTTTCATGTGGACAGCATATTGTTGCATATTTTTTTAATCCACTCTACATTTAAGGTAAAGTCATTATTATCATTGTTACTGTTATTATCTTCGAGACAGGGTCTTATGCTATTGCCTAGGCTTAAGTGCAGTGGCGTGATCATGGCTCATTGTAGCCTTAACCTCCTGGACTCAAGTCATCTTCCCACCTCAGCCTCACTAGTAGCTGGGACTAAAGATGTGCACAACCACACCCAGCTAATTTTTAATCTATTTTTATTTTTTGTAGAGACAGGGTCCCACTATGTTGCTCAGGCTGCTCCTGAATTACTGGCCTCAGCAATCCTCCTGCCTCAGCCTCTCAGAGTGCCAAGGCTACAGGCATGAGCAGTCCTCCCTGGCTGATTGATTTGTTTTGTTTTTTTAGTATAATGCTTTGTATTATTTTCTTGGCAGTTGCCTTAGGTTTACAGTGTACACATGTAACTTATCCCAGTCTGCTGGCCCTGGTGTTTTACAACTTTAAGTGAAGTGTAGAAACTTGACTTCCACTTAGGTCCATTTACCCTCTGCACCTAACTATAAATGTCTTAGCATTTCTAACAGACTTTGAATGCCACATCAGGTGCTTTACTTCAGTCATCAACTGTGATTTTGAAAACTCGTTAGAAGTAGGATATTATATTGATATCATCTTTTCCTCTTTTTACCGCATAAAATTGTCCCCCTTTTTACGTATTCTGATGGTCTTCTTTTCTTTCTGAAGTTCTAAGCCTTCTTCTATTATCATTTCCTTTCTGTTGAGAGACCTTTCTTTAGCCATTCTTTAAGGATCAGTTTGCTTGCTCAGATTCTCTTCGCTTTCCTTTGTCCGAGAACATCTATTTCCTCTTCCTTCTTGAAGGACGTCTTCACATTGTTTCAGAAGAGAAATCTGTCGTTTGAATTGGTCTTCCTCTCCAAGTGAATGCATTGCTTCTGTCTGGCTGCTTTGAAGATTCTTTGTTTTTAGTTTTCAGAAGTTGAATTATGATTTGTCTTGGCATAGGCTTTATTCAGTTTATTATATTTGGGGTTTGCTTAGTTTCTTGAATCTGTGCATTTATGTCTTTTGCCAAATTTGGGAAGTTTTCAGCCATTACTTCTTAAATGACTGTTTGAGTCCCTCTCCTCTCTTCTCCTTCTGGGACTCTGATAGAGGGCTGTTAGCACTTTTGTTAATGACCTCTGGGTCCCTGATACCCTGTTGCCTTGTTGAGTAGGGTTGTGACATCAACTCCCCTCTGGGCCTTGCTGATTCTAGGGAATGGGAGGGGGTAGCAAAGCGACAATTAGTCTAGCCTCCCACCCTCCCACCTCCTCTTTCTGCCTCATGGTGGGGGCGCACTTCCCTGTTGGGCCCTACTGACACCTCCCTGGTGAGGGAATTGGAGCACCTCCTGATGCTTCCAGGCAGAACATGGGAGGTGAGGTCCTGCTTCTTCCAGGCAAAGAATGGGAGGTGAGATTTCTGTTTCTTCCAGATAGAGAATGGGAGGCAAGGTCCCTGCTTGGCCCAACCAGCACTGCTAGAGGTGCCACTTGGAGCATGTCACCTGGTTCCTTGAGGGCAGGAAGGGGGTAGAAGAACAATTTCCCCCTCAACCCCACTGAAACCTCAATGGGTGGTGTATGCAGTTTCTCTGCTGATGTTTTCCCTTGTGTTTGTTTGTTTGAGACGGAGTTTTGCTCTTGTTGCCCCGGCTGGAATGCTATGGTGCAATTGTGGCTTGCTGCAACCTCCACCACCCGGGTTCAAGCAATTCTGCCCCAGCCTGCTGAGTAGCTGGGATTACACGCATGCGCCACCACTCCCAGCTAATATTTGTATTTTTGATAAAGACAAGGTCTACCATGTTGGCCAGGCTGGTCTTGGAACTCCTGACCTCAGGCAATCCACCCACCTTGGCCTGCCAAAGTGCTGGGATTACAGGTGTGAGCCACAGCACCCGGCCTTCTCTTGTTATTTGGAATAGGGTGGGCATTGCGAAAAAGGTCTGCTGCTGTAAGATCATCTTCCGGGTCCTTTGGCCAAGAACAGCCTCGTCTTGGAGCTGTTTTTCTTTGTAGCTTGTGGCCGTTCCAGCTTGGAGGATTCTGCAGCACCCAGCCTGGATAGGTAGGAGGCAATAAGGACACCCAGGGAACTCACTGCCTAGTCATTCCTCAAGTCCTGAGGGTGCTAGATAGCCTGCCTTCTTTCTACCTTCTTTCTATGCTTGATAGTTGTGTTACATTCAGAGCTTTCTTTTCAGCTGTGAGGGGCTGACCTGGGAGGGGTGGAGCTGTTACCTCATGGAAGTCTCCATCATCCTGCTCTTTTTCCTCAGTGTCTGGCGCTTTTCCCTCTTGATCACAGTTGTGCCTGAATTTGAACATAGGATTTCTGTGGCTTCATACCTCACACTATCCTCTGTAGCTTATGATTTGAATCTACTAGTTGCTTTGATTCCCTGTAAAGATTGCCAGCAAGACTTTCTAGTTTATTCTTTTTTCTTAAACAATATTCAAGTCTGTTAAACACATTTTTTAAAGTATTATAAAATGTTTAACTTTCATCAGCCTCAAGGTTTATGTTGCTCCCAAATTTTGATACAACTGAACTTTCAAATCTGGTAACACCCGCTGAATTGTTTCCACTTTGGAGTCTAAGGTGTCAGTTTCTTCTTGCAAATTTTTATTTGCTGCTGCTAACATTTCCTGTGTTTCTTCTTGAGAATGGCTAATGGAGACATCACCAATTTGACAAGGCATCTTTAGTCATCATCTGCAAACATGATATCATAAGCATCTTCTAAGTTTTAGAGTTGTTTCTTTTTTACCCCTGTTTCTTCCTTCAGCTCGGTGATTCTGTTTGTATTTTGTGCAAACTTATTTTCTTCTGTTGATCTTCAAAAGTGACATTGACATCTTCTGCAGCTGCCGTCTTCATGGTGGCTGCCATCTTGGGACTGGAGTATAGCATGAGGCAACGATGCACTTTGCCCCTGAGCATGCTCTCGCTCCCTGTCGGCCCAGAATTCCCCGGCAAATGTAACCCTGTCTCCACATTCCCTCCCCTTGGACCTATGTCCAGTGATCCCTAAAAGCTAGGATGCAGGGAGGAAATGTCACCTGGAAGGACTTGGTACATGCTAATTAAAGGGACAGGCAACCCCCTTGGGCTGACACAAACGGGGCTATGGTAAACAGCCTAGTTTATTCTTTTAATTTTTCTATTCTACAGATGATGTCCCTCACTTCCTGACTGGGCTGTCCTTAAAGTTTATGTACTTGGTGTTTCCAAAGTTGTGTAATAATGCCTCTGGTGGTGCTGTGTGCCTCAGCGGATGGAAGACATCAAGCCAGCTTAGATTTATCTCACGGTGGTTCCATTCTCTGATGCATATGTGAGGCATCAGGGAACGGAACCACTGATGCATCAATCCAAGAGCATTTTAATTACTAAATTTCACATCCAGTTAGGAGTGAATAAAATGTTAGCTGTCTGAAGGTTCCTTGTTATATGGACTAAAAGTCCTAACCATCCACATAAATGCATTGGTGTAGCCTTAAGCAAACCCAAGGTAGACTTGCCTTATACGTAAATGCATAGTCACGCATCGCTTAATGACTGGGATACGTTACGAGAAACGCGTCGTTGGGTGAGATCCTTGTGCAAACATCCTAGAGTGGACCTACACAAACCTAGATAATATAGCTGACTGTACACCTAGCCTATTGCTCCCAGACTGCAAACCTGTACAGCATGTTACTGTACTGAATACTATGGGCCATTGTAGGATATGGCCCATAAAACATAGAAAATGTGCGGTAAAAATCAGGTGTTATAATCTTATGGGACCACCCGTCGTATATGCTGTGGTAAAAAACATCTTTTACCAAACATCATTATGCGGTGCGGGACTGTTTTGCTGAGTTTAGAAACTTTTTGAAGAATTAGATGATTAGAATAGGTAGTCTCTTGTTGTCACTGAAACAAAAAGATCAAGTTCAACAAAATATCCAAGGCATTGTGCTAGGTGCTGGTGCAGAAGGGATATTCAGTGAGTACTGCACAGTCCCTATTCTCCACTCACACTCTCAAGCTGGGGAGACAGTGGCACAAGTGACTTTAGCGTACAACGTGAATGGATACCGTGTTAAAGGCCACTGTGGAGGTAGAGAGGATGCCGTGGGGCAGTAGGGAAGATGAGTTCTGGCTGAGGTATCTGAAAAAGCCTTGTCGAATTGTGATTTGAGCTGGCCTTTGGAGGCTCAGTAGGATTTCAGGAAGTGGAGAAGAATACACAAATGAGAACCATCTTAATGCCTCCGCGTTTATCTATCAGCTAAGACAGAACATTCTGTTGGTAGAGATATTAAAAAAATGAGGAGCTAGCTGGAACTCTAGTCCACAAGAGTGGTCATAATGTGGTGGCTTGCTTTGGACTGCAGTCACAGCACTCTAGCTGACGGCTGCGGGCCTTCTCCCCACAAAATTCATATATCTGCATATAGTTTCAGGGAGGTTTTTTGGAAATCCTAAATCCCAAGAGTAGGCCTACTAGTGGCCTGTGGACTGCAGATTAACAACTGTTATTGTAGAATATCTAAGATTACGTAAAAATTTTGGAAATTAAATTTTTTTAAAGAATTGTTTGCTGTATCACATGTACTTTTTGCCAAGGCATATGCAACTTTAAAGAAGCCTCCACTGCTGTTCTGGCCTTTGAGTCTCTGTTTCGGGGATTCAGAAGCACCGCTTTGGGCTTGATGCCACAATGGGTTTGCGTGACGCTGGAAGCATACATTTGCTTTTGGGGTCTGGAAGCATAGTTGGATTTTTATTTAAATTACATTTAACAAGTTTACAGTTGGACATATGGGGTTGGTCCTTTTGTAATACCAAAAAACAAATGCAAAAACATATTTTTTCATCAGCTAAATAAATCCAGAGAGACTCCTCTGGCCATTCTTGGGGATTCAGAGCACATGAATGATTGGTCTTGTCCCCCAGCTTTCAAGTTTACATGTTGATCATTTTAACCAAAGCAATTAGGGGGAGCAGGGTTTGACCTTCAGTCATCTGTCATGAGAGATTTGGAGTCTAGCTGTGCTTGATGTGAGATAGTGTTCTGTTGACAGCTCATAATTATTTTCTGTTCTTACTCAGTTGAGAGTGGGTTCATGGATTGTATTAGTTTTAAATGGAACTGAAGATTTAAACTTCGGGCTTATCTAGAGATGTAATTATAGGGTGAGGTTCAAACCAAAGACGCTGATGTTGTGTAATGGACCTAGGGCTTAACTTGCATCACCTGAAGGACAGAGCCATCCCTTAAGGACAGGCCGGCTCATTTCATGCTGTAACTATTATGGTTTGTTTGTTCTTAAAAGAAATGGAGGCTTCAAGTGGGCTGGGCAGAGCAGCTGCTCAGCACCACCGGCTTGCCCTAAAAGCTGAGTAAGAATATATTAGTTGCTGACGATGTGATGGGCTGGTCTTTCTCTCTGTTAGCATAAGTGTTCAGGTGTGTCCAGGCTTTGCAGAATGGCAAACGTGACTTGTATCCTGTGTTAGCATATCCATTAGAGAAGCCCATACTTCTAGTTGGTTCAGTTGGCCAAATGCATTTGGAACTTCAGCTTTGGAAGTGCAGCATCCGGAGGACAGAGAAGCAGCAATGGTTACCCTTGGGAGTGCTTGCAAGCAGATAGAAAGGTGCTAGAGAGCAGCGCATCCGGCCACTCTGGATGTCAAGGGGAAGAAAACGTCCCTGATCCCTGCTTGCTTAAAGAAGCAGAGGTCACGTAGATGGCAACTCTCTCTGAACGTCAGCATCTTTTTTCCTGTCTAGTCTGAAATCCACAGCACCAACTTTGGCACACGGTCCTGTTACATCAGACTCCAGGAGCAGAGAACCAGCAGCAGCCTTAGTGGGTATTTGCTGGTGGTACTGCACCAGGCTCTAGTAATCAAATCACCACTTGACCTGAGCTGAGCAGAAACTAAGCTCAAGGAACACTGAGACCCAAAGAATCTGTGTTAATTGTCCCGTCACCCTGGTGGAGCATTCCAGTGACAGTGTATGGTATGGACTCCTCATAGCCCTGGAGTTCCTGTTTGGGGCAATCAGTGGAGGTTCCCTGGTTGTACCTGGGAAAGGCCAGGCTAGATGCCAGGTCCACAAAAGGACCTGCTCTTCGTTCAGAGCTAGGCTTTGTGCTGTGCTGTGTGTGTGGTAGTGAGTAGAAGAGACACAGTCCTGGCCTTGTGGGGCTGATTCCTAGTTGGCTTCTCTGGGGACAGGAAACACAACGAACGGGAGGACAGGGCGTGAGCTGGGACATCACTGGGAAAGTCACTTGGAGGACAGGGAAGCCCTTGTCTAACGGAAGAGACCATTCGACTGTCTATAAGATATATGAAGACATCCATCTGGACTAGTGTAGCCATTTCCTGGGGCCAAAATCAGTGATTCAGGCTGCAGAGGAATTTGTAACAAAGCAGTCTGATGCTCAATCAAGGTGAGATACTGTCAGTCACTGACAACTCCATGGGATGCAAATTGCCCTCATTTTCAAGGTAACATTTTGCTCATCTTTGTAGACAAGATACACAATATTCCAAGCCAAACCCTTGAGATAACCAGGGAAGGAAGGGAGTCATTACTTAAAGTCTCACCTGCCTTCTGGTTTCCATCACAAGTAGGAGGGAATAGCTGGTTCAGATGTTTATTTGTATAATACTTGTTAACAGGACTTTTCATCTGTGTTTTCCACTCATACTCAGTTTTATATCTACAATTCTTGGTGCACATGAGATGACTAATAACTATTTATACTTTTGTGACCACTTGTGTTTTTTTTAAGAAAATGAAGTTCCATAATTTTAGTTTTAGGGTGGGGAGAGGAACATTTTCCCTAAGGTTCTGATGACTTGATTAGACATGGATCAAAAACTCTGTTAAAAGTGTGTAGTGATGTGGAACAGGAGGTGAAACTCCCTGGGAGATGAGCTGGTCAGAATTGAGAAATAGAGAACTAGTCATTTACCTTCTTATCAGTACTTATTTGGTATGACTGTAACACAGTGAGACTGTTTTTAAACATGCCAGGACTACCGGAATGTACTAGTTAAAGCAGATGTCTCATTAAAAGTAATCATCTTGGGACACCAAGTCAACAAATGCCTATTAAGTGGGTGTTTATGTGCTAGGCACTGTGGAAGCTGAGGAGATGAGAAGACCATCAACCTGAAAGGAGTGATACTTTCTCCGAGCATTGAGAGCTTTTGGTTTTTATTTTATTGGGTTTTTTTATTTAATTTTTTTTTTTTTTTTTTTTTTTTAGACAGCGTCTTGCTCTGTCGCTTAGGCTAAAGTGCAGTGGCGCAATCACAGCTCACTGCAGCTTGGACCTCCTGGGCTCAAGTGATCTTCCGACCTCAGCCTCCTGGGTAGCTAGGACATAGGTGCACACCGCCACACCCCACCTGGCTTGTGTTTTTGAAGCACCTTATCTGTTATGTCTTTGATCCTCCGACTAAGCCTGCAAGATCAGGGTGGGATTTACTCTAATGGGAGGGATTCTCACTTTCCTGGCCTCATGTTTCCTTGCAGAGAGATCTCAGCTACCATGATTCTCTTGCCTTCTCCTGCCATTCCTTATCCCCCTTTGCTCGAGGAAGGAGTGACTTGCTTGACTAGTCAGTTTTGGAGAATGGTGGGTTTTGCAGAAGGTAGTAAGCAGGCAGGGCTCAAGCCCTATGGATTCCCTCTATCTTTGGAAGCTGCCCTGCCCACAGGGAGCATACCTTCCTCCTGCCAGAGCTGTAGGGGCCACCTCCTTTGCGTTTGTCCCACTATGACAGTGGTCAAGAGCCTTCTTGGCTGCAAACCCAAAACCAAACTCTTTAGTCAGAAGGCCAGTATTTTAATCTCTATCCACCTGACTCCTGTTTTGATTTCCAGATAGATTCTAGACTTGGGAGCACAGGAAGAAACACTGTGACTTGTATGAGCAGGAACACAGCAGCCGAGGCAAAAAGAAGATTCTAGGGTGTGTAGTACACTTCCTGACCTCAGCCCCAACCCCTAAAAGTAGTATTGAGGAAAGAAAGAGCTGTTGCAGTCCTAAACATTCTGATACCTTCCCATCTGTAGAGAAACAGACCCAGAGTTGGGAATAGAAGCCCAGGGAAAAGTTTGGGGAGAACACTCGAAAGGAAAGGGCCCATGGTGGAGGCAGGAAGTGTGGAGGCATCCAGAGCTCTGTTGCTGACCACAGCTTGAGGTGGGAGTCTGCTGGAGGTCGGGGCACTTACTAGCTAGCAGGAGAAAATCCACTAGCCCCAGACCAAGTTCCCTGTTGTCATCACCTTCCTTTCCTCAGACAGGGATTGAAAGCAGCGTCCATCTGTCAAACTCTAGCTTTGGTCCAAGAAGACAAAGAAGGTAGAAATAAAATCAGGGGAAATGGGCCTCAAGCTTGTCTGAGAACTGGCTGGTGGAGGGCTAGCACAGGGACCCTGGAAAAGGAAGACATGGCAGCTCGGAAGCACTGTGTCCCGAAAGAAAAGAGGGTGGGAGAAAAAATAGCACCAAAAGACAGATGACAAACAGGAGAAGGGAAACTATGCCAGAGAAGTAGCCTGCCCAAGAGTGCTTTATGTTGTATAAGAATAATAAACATACAGATTATATAAAACAAGAGCTCCAGGATATGAGAAAGCATTAACAGGAGATGCAGAGGGAAATGGCAGAGTTGATGAGATAAATGGAAAACTCAGATAGCATCGCCAGAGATGTAAGTACGTGGGAGACAGGAAGGAACCGAATAGTAATTAACAATGATGCCTGGGGATGTGTCTGAATCCTGCCCACTGTCAGCATCCCTGCTGCTACTGTAGAGTTAGGAGTCAGAGAGACACTGGACTCCTTCAGGAGCCCAAAACACATGTACCTAAACCTCAGTGTTCAAAGAAGCCTCAGTGTTTCTTATCTATTCCCACAGAGGGAATAAAGGTGGAGTATTTCCCAATTCTAAGACTTTCTCCTCTCCAGTCCCTGATTTTAAACTGCCTGGGGCAGGGACCAGTTTGTCAGGGCCAGTGGCTGCAAAGGGCCTCTTGTACAAACAGCCTCTCTGCTCTCAAGCGGTGAGCCCTTTGTACTTGATATAATGAGCAGACCATTTTCTTTTTTCTTTTCTTTTCTTTTTTTTGAGACAGCGTCTGGCTCTCTTGCCCAGGCTGGAGTGCAGTGATGTGATCTTGGCTCACTGCAACCTCTGCCTCCTGGGCCCAAGCCATCCTCTCACCTCAGCCTCCCAAGTAGCTGGGACTACAGACACACCACCACACCTGGCTAACTTTTAAAAACTTTTTGTTAAGAAAAATTAAGATTTTTATAGATTTTGCCATGTTGCCCAGGCTGGTCTCAAACTCCTGAGCTCAAGCAACCCACCCACCTCAGCCTTCCAAAATGCTGAGATTACAGGCATAAGCCACCATGCCTGGCCAAGCAGGCCATTTTCCTGTGGGTATAGCCACTAAAGAAGACTCCTTTGGAGTAGAGAGAGGTTTATTTCTTTGGCCACCTGCTAAACTGAAGTCCCTAGAGCAGGAATCTTTTTGTTTGTTTTCCTGGTGCTGAATGTAGCGCATTCAGGTAATGTGAGTTAGAAGACTTAGGGGCAGTCACCTACAGCCAGCTTGGTAGGCAACACTTTGATCTTTCTCCAGCTGCCTTCCTGTACCATATGACAACGCTGGCTGGATGTGAAGGCTCACACCTGTAATCGCAGCAGTTTGGGAAACTGAGGCAGGAGGATTGCTTGACTGCAGCAGTTCAAGATTACAGTAAGCTATGATTGTGCCACTGCACTCCAGCCTGAGCAACAGAGTGACACCTTATCTCTAAAAAAATAAAAATAAATATATTTTCTGCAGCAAACATTAGTTTAGAAACTGCATTGGTGTTAGTGATATTATAGTACAAATCCTTAGGAATATAATTTAGCTGTCCACTAGTGATTATTTAAAGCCTTTTCTCCCTGTATGAATTCGTCTGCAGTTTTCAGGAAGTTTTCATTTTGAATTGCAGGTGTTTTAATTGAATTTCTGGTTTGAATCTTGCTTTAACATTTTTGTAATCTTGAATATTTTTAGAATGTGTAACCATCTGCCAAGGAGACCACAATGTCTTTGGCATTTTCTTTTTTAATTGGAAACTTGTCTTGTTTCTAAATTTTTGGGAACTTCAGGAAAAGAGCCACCAACTTGCCTGAGTTCTTTCATGTTATCTGGAGCAAAGTAGAACTCTTCTGGTAAAGTAAGATGCCCTATCTAGTCTTTCATTAATTGAAAAGATTAACAGGCCGGGCGCAGTGGCTCATGCCTGTGATCCCAGTACTTTGAGAGGCTGAGGTGGGGGGATCACGAGGTCAGGAGTTTGAGAGCAGCCTGACTAACACAGTGAAATCCTGTCTCTACTAAAATTACAAAAATTAGCTGGGCGTGGTAGCGGGTGCCTGTAGTCCCAGCTACTCAGGAGGCTGAGGCAGGAGACTCACTTGAACCCAGGAGGCAGAGGTTGCAGTGAGCCGAGATCATGTCACTGCACTCCAGCCTGGGCAACAGTGCAAGACTCCATCTCAAAAAAAAAAAAAAAAAAAAAACGCCAAGCAAACAAAAAATATTGGGGGTAGGGAGAATGTTTTAAATGTAGGTGTTTTTGAAGTAGGTTAAAAGATTACAATCTTGAATTGAGTCTTCTACAAAAATGTGCCCAGTGTTTTTGTAGTTTATTAGCAATACCTCATGATAGATATACATGGATATTTATTTTCTTTGGTATGTTTTTATAATAAATAGGTTGTTTCCTTCATTATAACTCCTTTTCTGAGTGGTTTTGACATTGATCCTGCCATCTGCCCTGTTCTAAGTCTAGTCCTGGTGTCACTGCAGTCGGGTGTCCTCTTCTCTCCTCTGCGCTGCTGACCGGCCAGCCCAGCCCCACTGTCCCCTCGTGGTTATGCAGAAGCCCCTGTGGTTCCCTCACGGCAGTGGGTTTGGTGGTTCTTCCCTCAGTTTAGGTGCAATCAGTCTGGCCCACGGTGTTTGAATTCCTGTGAGACATCACAAGCTTCACCTGACCAGCGGAAGTTTCATTAATACGACCTTTTTGTTTTCACTCTGCTTTTTAAAATAATCGAGGTAAAATTCACATACCACAACATTAATGATTTTGAAGTGTACATTCAGTAGCGTTTAGTACATGCACTGTGTCATTCACCCACCACCTCTATCAAGTTCCAAAACAGTCTCATTACCCCAGAAGGATATCTGGACACGGAAGCAGTCACTCCCCATTCCCTCCCCCTCCCAGTTCCCGCCAGCTACTCATCTGTTTTCTGTCTCTATGGATTTACCTATTCTGAATATTTCATATAAACTGAATCTTATAACGTGTGATCTTTTGTGTCTGGCTTCTTTCGTTTATTTTAAATTAATATACTTTATCATTTAGAGTACTTTTAGGTTTACAGAAAAACTGAGCAGAAAATACAGATTTCCCACATACTCCATCTCCTCCACACCCGCTTTCCCCTATGAGTACATCTTGCATTAGTGTGGTACACTTGTGAAAATTGTGAGTGAATATTAATGTATTATTAACTAAAGTCCATAGTTTGCGTTAGGGTTCACTCATTGTGTCGTAGAGTTCTATGAGTTTTGACAAATGTCTCTACTATTACGGCATCATTCAAAATAGTTGCACTGCCCTAAAAATCCCTCATGTTCTACCTGTTCATCCCTCCTTCCCTGTCTCCCCTCAGCCCCTGACAACTACTGAGCATTTACTATATCCATCGTTTTCCTTTTCCAGAATGTCCTAGAGTTGAAATCAGGCAATGCGTAGCCTTTTCACACTGGCTTCTTTCACTTAGCAATACATTTTCAAGGTCTCTGTGTCTTTTCATGGCATGCTAGCTTATTTCTTTTCATTATAGAGTTGTATACCTTTGTATGGATGTACCATACTTTGTTTATCCATTTACCTGCTGAAGGACATTTTGGTGGCGTCTAAGTTTTGGCAATTATAAATAAAGCTGTGTTAAACACCTGTGTGCAGGCTTTTGTGTAGACATGCTTTCAACTCATTTGAAGTGCAATTAATTGCTGGACCATATGGTACAAGTATATTTAGTTTTTTTGTTTTTTGTTTTGTTTTTTTGAGACAGTCTTGCTCTGTCGCCCAGGCTGGAGTGCAATGGCGCAATCTCTGCTCACTGCAACCACTGCCTCCCAGGTTCAAGCGATTTTCCTGTGTCAGCCTCCTGAGTAGCTGGGATTACAGGCATCCACCGTAGCACACCTGGCTAATTTTTTGTATTTTTAGTAGAAATGAGGTTTCACCATGTTGGCCAGGCTGGTTTTGAACTCCTGACCTTAAGTGATCCGCCCGCCTCAGCCTCCCAAAGTACTAGGATTACAGGCGTGAGCCACCGTGCCCAGCCTGAGTATGTTTAGTGTTAGAAGAAACTGCCCAGCTGTCTTCGGAGTTTGATTCCCAGAGCAGGGACTGAGAGTTCCTGTTGCTTCACGTCCTTGCTACCATGTGGCATTGTCTGTTTTGGATTTTAGCCACTCCAAGAGGTAAGGAATGGCATCTCATTGTTTCGATCAGCAGTGCCCTAGTGATATACGTCGTGGAACATCTTTTTATATGCTTATTGTCACCTGGATGGTGGGAATGTCAGGATGAACATTGGAACTAACGTGCTCTAAAGACTTGTTCTTTTTAGCTGCCACAATTGCTTTGTGTCTGCAGTCCCACCACAGCCATTTCCCTGGCTTCTCTGCCCTGCATACTTCTTCCTTCAGTGTCCTGGACACAAACGCCAACACACGCTTTCTCAGGCATTTTTCGTAAGGCTGCTTTCCTGTTTACAAAATTATAGCGGCCCTCAACCTCCCGTCAGCTCAAATACCTTCTCAGCCAGAAACGACCACAGCAGCTGTATGCTGGCACAAACTCACTTATCCTCCTTTCTAAGATAGCTCCCCTTCTCCAGCACGCCCTTCCCTAGTTTACATTTTCTTCCTGGCGTCTTAATATTATCTTGTCAAATGAAAACACCCCTTTTGGGAAGAGAGAAAGCATCTTCATATACTGCTGGGGGTGCACATGCTGGAAAGCTTCTCTCCGCCCCTTTCCACCCTCTCTCCTTGCCTCTGCCCTTCCTCTGGCCGTCCTCTGGCCTTGAGGCTGACCTGTGTAGATTGTAGCAGCAAGTGTTGTGCTTTTTGGCTTCTGGTTGGCCGGTAGGGAGTCCTAGCAAGAGCTGGGAGGGAGGGAGGGAGGGAGGGAAGAGAAAAGGATGGAGAAAGGAGGGAAGGGAAAGAAAAGAAACTAATTGAAAAACTGTGAGTTCACATCATATGTTGTGGATAAAAGTCTTTACTCAAGTTATTGAGAATTGGGAAAACCTAAGAGCAGTAGAGAGTACTATGTATTTTGAACCCATTTTCCCTCTCTTGAGTGTGGGTCCTCAAATATAACTGTGTAGCCAAGTGGTATTCAGTCTTCTCTGTTGAGTGATTATGGTTGAGTTACAAAATGGCAGTGACCTTTGACAGCAGAAGTGAAATGGCTGCTCAAGGTACCATAGCAAGTTGTTGGAGCTGGAAGTTGGACTCACAGACAAGTGCTCTTTCCATTACCCCATGCTGCCTCCCAGTGGGAAGGTGGCAGTGGTGTTAGAATGTAATCTCCCCATGAGTTACTGTCTTTTCTTCCCACAGGACAGGTGGCTCAGAATTTTAGGATGACTTATAAACTTAACAATGTTGGGTTTAGCATATAATTTGAGGACCAAATGACTTCTCTTCAGGGAAAATTAAATATTTAGTTTTATTTATTTCAACCAAAGAGAAAAATCGCACTTTTTTTGCATTGTAAGCTATTTCTTAATATCAAAAGGCAAATCCAAAAACCTTCTTAAAGGGGATTTGGCCTAACAGTGTAATGGCAGAGTAAAAATCATTTTCTCATGCCTGGATGCTCACCCCACCCTCCTTACACACACTTCCTGTTAGGAGCATGATCACTGCCTCAGTGAAAGTGTTGGACTTCCTGGTATTGCATGCCTGTAACATTTGATCCTCTTAACATTACCATTTGTCACTTACTTCATTGCCTACCTCTGGCAGGTGGGCTGAAAGGGGTGGTATTGGGAGATGATGAGGGGCAGTCTCTCAGCACACAATCTTTGAATTGGTATTGGAAAGCAGCTTGGTGGTCCACTTTCTAACTTCCCATATCATAAAGTACTCTGACAAAAGGACATTCAGTCTTGTCTTAAATTTCCAGCAGCTTCTCTATTTCTGAACAGTTTTGATTTTCAGAAAACATTTTATATTTTGCTGAAATCTCTTTGCCAGCTACTTTCACCATTAGTCTCTTCCTGGAATTATGCATATGGTACAAGTCTAATTCTTCTTCCATGCCTTGGCCCTTGGTATATTTGAAGACAGACATCATCCCTGATCCTTCCCACTCTATATCCGAGTTTTGACTCTCCAGGTTAAATACCCTCATCTTTCCTCCTGTGATATGTCTGATTTCATCACCACCATCGTTTGTGTTTCTCTTTATCTTCTCCAGTTTGGCAGTGTCCTTCTTACTCTGTACTTTTTGGTTACAGATATGTAAGCAGCCATCAATCCACCCAACTGTACCATCAGACACACACACACACACACACACACACACACACACACACACACACACAGTTCTATCAAAACTGTGAGGCTTGATCGGAAATGTTTACCCAGCTGTCGCCCAGAGCATGTTGACTCATTCCTGTTGAGACTTTGCTTGGCTTTTAGGGGGGCAGCTGTACACTCCACACTTTTGATTTTCTGCCTTGTTGCAGAAAAGCACGTTAGAGGTTAAGATTGCGTTTTCACTCCAGAGTTGCTGAATCTCTCTGCTTTTAAGTTCTGCAGGGTCCTCTGGGGGCTATTTGAAACCCAAATTGGTGAGGTGTGGCCCACAGTCTGTGGCCATATAACTCACTGTGGGCTGCTTCCCTATCCCACGCTGTCAGCTGAAGCTTCGGGGCATCCCTGTGTTTGAGAAAAAACAATCTGGACCTTCTGTATATTAGAAAGGGTGAGGATCTGAAGCTTTTGTGAAGACAATATGGTGCTTCTATTGATCCATGTGAGTCGAACATATGGAGGCTCTGCAGAAAAAAAAAGTCTGCCCTATTTAGCGACCCGGGGCTGATGAGAAGGTGTGTTACAAATTCGTATTCCTCCCAGCATGTGGTCTAGGACACATCAGGCTCATTTTACTGATGAGTTCCTCGAATCAAGCGGGGGCCATCATCTTTTACCAGTTTATAGCATTAATTGAGTTGTGTGGGAAACACTGCAGGTGTGTCTGTGAGAGAAGAAAACTAGGAAATGCTGCTCCTGCTCTCAGAGAATAGGTAAATAGAAAAGAGTGAGCAGCCGTGTAACTGGCAGCGTATGAACAAGAGCAGCTGTGCAGGGGCAAAGCAAGGCCGTCTTTTTAGATGGAGGGAGACAGCTCTCGTGCTAATGGGGGAAGACAATCTGAGCTTCGGGCTGTTCTCTTAGTTATGGTGACCATATTCATCAAGCCAGAAATACAGACCTGTGTTCTGATATAGGATTTTAGTGCACTTCTGGACGTGTAGAGTTGGTATACCTTGGGTACTGAAGTGTTGAGACTTCTAGTATATGAGTGTTCAGCAGAGACAGTCAGAATATTGGAAGTATCAGCTGTCTTAGAAAGGTAGGTGTGTATAGTAATTGCGGTGTTAGTGCCTCGACTTCTGAGGAATAGAAACTCTGACTCTAAACTCATTCAGGCACTTTGCTTGTCACTCAGCATAGCTTTCCATAGAGAGATGCCTGTTTCATTGTTCCTCCACATTCTTTCTGGATC
This sequence comes from Cacajao melanocephalus, assembly GCA_963573385.1. Classification (NCBI taxonomy): domain Eukaryota; kingdom Metazoa; phylum Chordata; class Mammalia; order Primates; family Pitheciidae; genus Cacajao; species Cacajao melanocephalus. Next base: position 40,490 of record CAUYLG010066915.1, read on the forward strand.
CCACAGCAGTGATTCATATTGATTAAGGGCCTTTTTAGCCACACCACTACTTGATTCTATATAACTTATGACCTTTAAACTGAGTTACACTATTAAGCGCCAATGAGTTTCCTAGAATGAATTTATTTACGTAGTGAATGTACATTGAGGATGTGAATGGCTAGCCACTTCTCAATTTTTGGTACATAGGAGAATCTCTTGGAAAAATTTAAATATGGATAGAAAGATATAGATGGATAGATAAATTTTCTGTTTCCAACTTCTAAATTAGCATGGCTACTGTGGAACCCACCTAGAAAGTTAGAATCTTAATAAGCTCTGTAGGTACATCTGATGGAGGGGTTCCAAATGTGTATCTTCAAAATATTAGCTGGAAGACAATTCTCTCAAGGGGCCCCAATTTCCTGAGTTTTGGGAAGGAAGCCAGGAAGCCTGCCTCCAGGATTTTCTCTCCCTTCTCACAGTCTTCATGAAAGGGCTTTGGGTTCTACTATACAGTCTTGCCAAGCAGAGTTTGGAGCAGAGTAAATTCCTTTTAGGATTAGAGGATTAGGAAGCTGAAAGGTGATTCAAATTCTTGATTAAACAGAAAGAAGGAAACAGGAGGGGACACACCTCAGCACCCACATCACTCCAGTGTGTTTTCTCTGTAATTAAAGGAAGTGATTGCAAAATATTTGAGAGGATTAAATGCTCAGAGAATATAGTGATCAAATAACATGAGATGCTGCATTCTTTAAAATGATCCCTGGCTTGGCTTTCCATGTGTTTTTTAACTGCTGTCACTTACACCTCAACACTGAGGGATTGCCCAAACGGAAATACTCTCTGCTGAGTTTGGAAAACAGCCCTGGGTCTCATGTCAGGAGATACTGGGTTCTAGTCTGGGGTCCTCCATGAATTTTTGAGTGACAGTGAAATAAGGTGTAATGTTTTTATAGATCAGTTTTTTTTTTCCTTTTGTAGAGTTACAACAATAATCTCTTCAATGTCTTTCTACGCTTTTGCCTTTATTCATATCCACTAATCCACCAATGATTTATTGAAAAACTATTTTAAATATTCACTAGAACAAAGAGAATAGATTTTTAAATAAATAGTCACATTTGTTGAGTGACTTCCAGATACCAAACTTTTTTGGGGAATAGAGAGAGGCCTTCCGCCCCAAAGGAGATCATAATTGGGGATTGCAAGGGATCATGGTGGTTTCATAAGAAAGGAGATTCTCCAAAATAAAACTGCAGTAGTTCCCCATGCCAGTGCACGCTGGCCATGCTGTATGGTCAGCCTTGTAGGAGAGTGCTCCAAGCCTTGGGACCAGACAGCTCAGGGCTAGACTCCCCACTCAGGTCAGGGCATTGCACCCCGGCAGTCATGAAGGGCTCACACTTAGAAGATCTCATACTTGGTTTAGTGCTTGGATTTTTGCCATCTGAAGTTCTTAATCTTTGAACAAGGGGCCTCACAACTTTATTAGGCATTTGTCTCCACAAACTATGTAGCTGGTCCTGACTCAGATTCTATGTGCCTTTGGACAAATTATTCATCCCTCTAAGGTAGAAGAGACTCAAAATTCATTTATGTGATTGTGATGATAAAATACAAAAATAAATATTAAATACTTTTTAAATATACTTAATAAATATTATGCTTAAAGGAAAGGAAAAAGACAAGAGATGAAGTTGGAAAACTTTTTTTATAATGGGCTGAATAGTAAATATTTTAGACTTTGCAAGCCATACAGTCTCTGTTGCAATGACACAACTCTGCCATTGTAGTTTGAAAGCAGTCATAGACCATACAAAATTAATGGCTGCAGCTGTGTTGCAATAAAACTTTATTTGAAAAACAGGTGATACAGTTTGCCAACCCCTGGACTGGAAGGTCCAGCCAAAGAGAAAGAAAGCTGAGCTAAATAGACAGTGGTTTCAAAGTGTGGTCCTAGGACAGCTGCATCATTAGTACCTGTTAAAAATGCAGATTCTCAAGTCTTTCCCCTGACTTTCTATCTCAGAATTTCTGGGGTTGGGCCCCAGCAATCTGTATTTAACAAGTCCTGCCAATGATTCTGATGCATGGCCCAAGTTTGAGAACCACTGCTCTTAAAACAAAGAAGTTCAAGATGTCAAACTGTAAATTGGAGAACAAACTTAAGAAGAATCCATCAATTGACTGTTGGTCATTACAGAGCTCTTTATGCTGCCTTATAGCTGTGAACATACCTCAAAGCTTTTCTCGCCATTGATCCTCATAACCAGCCTGTGTTTCATAAGAAAATAGTCTTACAGGAAATGATTTGAGTGATTTATTTTCTCTATTCTCCCAAGGATGATATGTAGCTAGTGCCTTTCTAGATTCATAGGATAAAAATTCATTCACAATGAATGCCATAGTACATTAGTTTTCAAAGTGTGCCTCCCGGACTAACAGCATCAGCATCTCCTGGGAACTTGCTGGAAAGGCAAATTCTCAGGCTATATTCCATGCCTACTCTGGGGATTGGACTCAGTACTGTTGAATCAACCCTCCAGGTGATTCTGAGCACACTCTGTTGGAGAACCACTGGGTTAGGGAACTAAGGCCTCTCAACTCTGCTTGAGAAGGGCTGCCACAACCACCAGTGAAGGAGATGGGTTGAATGATTGCCCCAGGGCAGTTGGCTGGTACCAGAAAGGGTGTGGATTTGAGCCCAAGCCTTCCAATTCTGAGTCCAGGGACTTTTATACTTTGCCAAATAATACTAGAAACAAATAAAATCTCTTGTCTGCCCCGACCTTTTAAATTTAACATGTGAACTCTTTTAACTCCACAAAAACAATAAACTATACATGAGTCCTTAATATATAAAACAGAACAAACTGTTTAACACCCTGAGAAGATTCAGCTTCCTCACTTGAGCTAATATTGTTAATTTAGTTTTGTTGGAGGAATTAGCCACCTCTTGCTTTGATGGGCTCTCGCCTTTCTACCCTACCCTGCCCAGCATGAGGAATAATCTCTAGTCCTCTAGTGGTGTATAGCTGTCTATTCTATGCTCTTCTATCTATTCTGGAATGAGACTGGACTTTCTTGTCCTTTGTTCAGGCAGGAGCAATGGCATTGAAAAGTTGAAAGAAAAATAAAGTCAGCAGGAGATAGACTTTTGAGATTCCAGCTTTTGAAGCCAAACAGATTCATCTAATGAATTCAGTCTTTTTCTGATTCTTTGTATTCTTAACATCATCTTTGCCTGCATGTGAGTGACTTCTGGCCACCGAGGGGCAGCACTTCAGCCTGTGGCCATGTGGGAGGCATTTTTTTCCTTTTGGCTGAAGCTTTGGGTAGGTTGGGAGGTAGGGAAGGTGGGGAATGGGTGGCACAACCCTCTGCCTGTAGCATTTAACCCACGCAGTGGGCTTGGTGACATCCTAGCGATTTGATGATGTATTCCACCCCTAGAATCCACCTCTTCTGTCATTACAGCCAGACATTATACACTCGGGGCATAAATATGCTGCACATAGAAGCTCTGTGGAAACAGTTGAAACTGGGCAGATCCATTCTGCAGTAATCATGACTTGAGCAGTTAGAAAATATTACCCAGGGACAAGCATTCTTAGAAATGTTGGACCATTGAGATTCGTAAACCATTAAGAACCACCACTTTTTCTTCTTATTTCCCATCAATATACTTTAACATATCTTTTAAATTCCCATAGTAAGTGTTAATTCTCCAGTTACCAACTTACTTTAGAATCTAGTTATTCTGCCTGTCTAGGCTCCTGGTCCATCTAGAGCTGCATGCTTTCATGTGGTAGCCACTAGCCACATGTCAATATTTAAGTTTGAATTAATTAAAATTAAGTAAAATTTAAAAGTCTGTTCTTGGGTCACACTAGCCACATTTCAAGTACTCAGTAGTTCAATGTGGCTAGTGGCTGGAGAGTGCAGATGTGTAATATTCCCATCATTTGAACAGCACTTCCCTAGAACTCTTTTCCCACCCACTACATATACCTCTGTCTCTCTCACAATTTATAGTGTCTTCTCATGTCCTTTGCTCCTGTCAAACCCATCCTAACCAGTACCTGTATTAAATATTTATTTCTACATTTTGTAATGTAGTGCTAATATTGTTTCATTTATGTACCTTTTTTTTTTTTTTTGAGACGCAGTCTTGCACTGTCACCCAGGCTATAGTGCAGCGGTGCGATCTCGGCTTACTGCAGTCTCCGCCTCCTGAGTTCAAGCAATTCTCCTGCCTCAGTCTCCTGTGTAGCTGGGACTGCAGGCGTGCACCACCACACCCAGCTAATTTTTTTCTATTTTTAGTAGAGACGGGGTTTCACCGTATTGGCCAGGATGGTCTCGATCTAGTGAGCTTGCGATCTGCCTGCCTCGGCCTCTTAAAGTGCTGGGATTACAGGCGTGAGCCACTGCGCCTGGCCTGTACCTTTTAATAAGAGTAAAGCTTCTCAGCTTTCTCTTGTACTAGCTGATATTCCACTATCAAGAGCCCCATCAAGAGTAAAGCTTTAGCTGAAGAGAAAGTGGAGCCAGGGGTGAGTGGAGTGGGAATGGCATTCAATCAGGCCCTCCCCAAATCATACACAGTAGATAGACATTTTCTAACCATTATTTTACTATGAAAATGTAAAAAGATACAGAAAATTTAAAAGAATAATACAATGAACATCCATATAACCTCTACCTAGATTCAAATATAGCTGAAATTTGCCAAATTTATCAAATTTGCTGACCCATTTGAGAGACAGATTGCAAGAATCATGACCATCTACTGCTACCTATTTCAGTGAATACTTCTTAATTCCCTTACTTAACCATGTCACCATTTTTCACACACACACAAAAATAAACATTGATTCCACATCAGTTAAGCATTACTGACACAAAACACGTGCATCTGTTTCCATTCCATTCCACATAAAAAATAGGCTTTAGGTTTAAAATAAAGCTTTTTTCCCTATCTACTCTCCAACATACATACACCTGCTGCCCACACAAGTTGTTCAGAGCATTTTGTCTTCCCTTCTTCCCTTGCTTGCCCTGAGATGTCAGAGAAAAGGTATAGAAATAGGTCATTATCTGATGTTATTGACAACTTAGATCCCTTTCACTTATCAGCCAACTTAGTGAGAAAACTCTATTTTTGAACAATGCCCAGCTACCCTGTGAGAGAGCTTATAAACCAATCTACAGAAAGTCCAAGGGGACTTTGTGGGGATGACATAGATAATGAGAGAGAAAGAAACAAAGAAATGGAAGGCACAGGCCTTGCCCTCAAAGACTTGATAAACAGTGAGGGCTTTTGAGCTGAGCAAACACCACTGTCATTATTATTGTAACACCTACCACACAATCTCTTTTTCTCTATAGTGAGCCTCTTGCAGGTATCCTCATCCCCAGGACATAGCACAGACTAAGTACAAAATAAATGCTTTTTGAAATTAATCACAAAACAATCATCAGACCCATTTCATCTAATTTCACAGAGTAGGTGCTCAATAAATACCGTAGTGGCTAAACTGAATTGATTTATTCATCTCCTTTCTGGAAACTCTTTGACACTTAATATCTGTATTGCTCATTTGATAGTCTGATGTTGTTATTTAATACTTGAAAGTTTATTTATTTTTCCTTTTATATAGCTTGTCTCCACATTAAATTAAAGGTCTTTTAGGCCAGGAGCTATATCTTCTAATTCTTATTATCTTAGATAAAATCTTCTAGGGTACTGAGTCTACAGCAGGCAACTCATACATATTTGCTCAGTGAATGGACACATGGATGAATAAATGAATGAATTAAACAGAATTGCATTTTACAAACAAGAAATACAATTACTTTGAAGACTAGGTTTAGTGTGAATCCATGCTATAAAATCAATGACACTATCTCTTTTTCAAAAATAAGGGTGAAATGAATGACTCCTTTGTGACTACCATTTTTTGTTTACGCATAAGATATCTACGTTTCTGATGATACATACACACAAAACACAACACAAATACAAAGCTGTTTGTTGCTTCATGGCTGGGAATGAGTGCGTATTCCTGTTTATTTTTCCCCTGGGCATATGTAACCTCTGTTCATTTTGCTTTGAATTCTCCTGCTTTTGTAAGTGTAATGCACTGGATTTAAATGTCCTCTTTATAATGTTTTTCTCATGGTCAAAGATGTCAATAAAGTTGATATTACCAATAAGAAAAAAAGAAACCTTCCAAAATGGAAACTCACTTTCACAGACTTAGCAATGCGAAATCCTGTGATTATACTGAAACTAGCTAATTGCACAAGCACAGGTTGTAATGAATCTGACTTGATAACAGCTTGCCTTAAAAAGACCTGGTCATCTGTAGTTAGGGTAGGCTAGACTGACTTAACAACTACATGATAGTTCAGGGCCTGATGTTTCTGGCTAGTAAGCAGTACTTCTCCATGCAGTGATGCAGGGACCCAGCCTCCTTCTATCTCATGGTTCTGCCATCTGCTAGGTCTTATCTTCTTGGATCAAGTTGGCAAAATAGGAAAATGGGAGCATGCAAGAGAACATTCATTCCTCTAAAGACTTAGGACTTGGTTGAAAAAAGGCACGTCTGTCCTGCTCACATACCACGAAAACTCTCTGGTAGCCACATCTAACTAATGAGAGTTGAGAAATATAATCTAGTGGTATACTCAAGAAAGAAATGGATTTTTCATGAAAGACTATCAATTTCTGACAGGAAGTTTTAGGTGACCTCAAAATGCAATGGCTCAAAGGAAAATGTAGACCATGAATAAAAGTATAAGATCCACAATTAGAGAGGTAAGTAGCTTTAGGATAACATACCGGTACAACTCAGCTGGAGCAGGTGTCCGGGTGCCACATCCATAAAACAGAGCTGGAACAGAAAAGAACAGATCAAGATCACAGGAGTCCAAGAAGCATGTTCAGGGACAAAGGATGACTAGAATTGGAGATGTTTGTCCTGGGCAGAAAAAGATATGGGAATATGCAGTGATTGCTAAAAGCCTTTTAGAAGATGAAGCTCACTCTTTCTGGAGGGTTACAGAAGCCTGAATGGTGACTCCAGTAGAATTTAGGATAGGGAATATGTATATGTTATTTGCTTTATCCATAGCTCCTAGCACCATGTCTAACACTTCTTAGTTACTGAGTAACTGTGTCTGGATAAAATTAATTAGTAAATTAATTACTAGTACCCAAATTTCAGTTATGGGTGCTAAGAGAGTTTCCTGAGAAACAAAAGTGTTCTGATACTGAAGGCACGGAGGAAGCGGCTGAAAGTGCCAGGAATGCCGTGGCCATGACTGAAGTCGGAATGTCGGAACAAGCCACAACATTCACAGCATTCAGTGTCCTCTAAGCTGAGGTCCCTTCCACCTCTGAATCAAGGATTCCTCATTCCAGAGCAAACTTTTCAGAAGTGACTGTGTCATAGCAGGTGTCAGCATCAAAGCTAACATCAACAGGCGTCACACAAAAATTAATTGACCGGGAGAACTGTCAGAGGAGTTGTTTCTTCATAATTGGAGGAAGCCACCTTTGGAAAAGTCTTTCCAGCCCCTTGCCTCCTTGCCAGAAACTTTTGGTGCTACCGTGAGCTGTGGCTCAGGATTTTACCTCCACAACCTTTTAGCCACTCATCCCTTACCATAGGTGTACTCATAGCCAACGGTTAGAATCACCTATTGGGTACCCTTTCATTTCCCATGGCCCAGCAGCAGTTCTGCCGATTAGAAAGGTCAGTCGCTTCGTGATAAAACTCCTCAGTCTTATTTTACAGATAGCCAGGCTTTATGTGGATAGGGTCACTAGTCCCAAGTAAAGACTCCAGGGGACACTGGAAATCTTTGCATTTTCAGCTAAGTCTGGAAAATGGTGTGATTCTTGGAGCTTAAGTGATTGAGGGGCCTGAAATACCAGAATTGTAGCATTGTAGACAACTCTAGAGAAAGCTCCAGGAAAATCAGTAGGGGCTACCCTTTTTCTCTTCTGATAGTGGTCCTGGCAGCCACTAAAGTAACTAGCACCTTCTCCGTTTGTCGTTAGTGTTTTGTGTGTTCTTAGTGCCTTTTGGTGTAGCTAGTTGAAGTGAGAATCAACGGGAGAAAATATCCAGCAAGGATAAAATTTTAGACAAACTACCCCTCATAGCTTACTTTCGTCAGGAGAGAAACTGACAGGGCACAGAAAGAAATGTCCGCTCTTTTAAGAAGAAAAACATTCACTATTCAGTAATAGGAACTGTCCTAAATTGAGTCAGGAACTATAATTTAGCTAGATTAATTTTGTGTGTTTATTTGTTTATAGCCCTCCCTTGTTCTGGAAGGAATATTAAATGGCTTAAAAGACAGACAAAACTCAACAAGGGAGGAGAAATAAAGAAAACACAACAGAAGAAATCAAAGGTGGGGTTATAAATGAACTCAGGAAGAGGATTAGACTAGTTTAAGTAAACACTTTTGTTTTTACTAACAGGTTTTAAAAGGCATGACTATATGCCATAATATTTATCTTTCAAAAAAGTACAAAATAGTGATTTTTAGTATATTTGCAGATTTGTACAATCAATATTACTCTCTAATTCCAGATCATTTTCATCACTCCATAGAATAAATCCTCTACCCATTAGCAGTTACCCCTCATTTTCTTTCTATAGTTCCTGACAACTGCTAACTTACTTTCTGTTCCAATACATTTGCCTTTTCTAGATGTAATTGAATGATGGGTGGCCTCTTGTGTCTGGCTTCTTTCACTTAGCATAATATTTTCAAGGGTAAGCCGTGCTGTAGGATCTATTGGTACTTTTTTCTTTTTCTGGCTGAATAATATTCTACCATATGGATATATTCTGTTTTGTCCATTCAGTAGCTGATAGACATTCTGGTTGTTTCTACATTTTGGCTATTATGCAGAGTGCTACTATGAACATTTATGTACAAGTTTTTGCATGAACATATGTTTTCAGTTCTCTTGGGTATATACTTAGGAGCAGAATTTTTAAGACATGTGGTAATTTTATACTTAACTTTTTGAAAGAACTTCCAAACTGTTTTCCAAAGCAGTTGCACCATTGTATATTCTCAGTAGCAATATACGAGGATTCAGATTTCTCTTTGTTCCTACCAACATTTTCTCTTGTCCATCTGTTTTATTATAGCCACCCTAGAAGGTCTGTCTTTTAAGCATTGCATTGTGGTTTTGATTTGCATTTTCCTAATTGTTGATAGATCACCTTTTTCTGTGCTTCTGGCCATGTGTATTTTTTTAGAAAAGAAATGTCTATCCAAATCTTTGCCCTTTTTTCAATTGGGTTGTCTTTTTATTGCTGTATAGGACTTCCTTATATGTTCTGAATAGAAGTCCCTTATCAGATATGTGAGTTGAGAAATTTTCCTTTTATTGTGTGAGGTACCTTTGCGCTTTCATGCCAGTGACCTTTGAAGCATAACTTTTTATTAAGTTTAATGTACTATTTTTCTTGTTCCTCATGCTTTCGTGTCGTATCTGGGAATGCTTTGTCTGACCAAAGGTCAAAACATATACTCATGTTTTCTTCTAAGAAATTGATAGCCTTAGCTTTTACATTTAGGTTTATGATCCATTTTGAATTTATTTGCTGTGCAGGGCTCCAGCTCTTCTTTTTCTTTTCTGTCTTTGTTTCTTTTTTTTTTTTTTTTTTTTTTTTTTTTGAGACAGAGTCTTCCTCTGTCTTCCTCTGTCTTCCTCTGATTCCCAGGCTGGAGTTCAGTGGCGCAATCTCGGCTCACTGCAACCTCTGCCTCCTGGGTTCAAGCGATTCTCCTGCCTCAGCCTCTCAAGTAGCTGGGATTACAGGTGCTTACCACCATGCCTGGTTAATTTTTTGTATTTTTAGTAGAGAGGGGTATTACCACCTTGGCCAGGCTTGTCTTGAACTCCTGACTTCATGATCCACCCACTTCGGCCTCCCAAAGTGCTGCGATTACAGGCATGAGCCACTGCGCCCAGCCCCTCCTCCTTTTCGTCTTTCTCTTTCTCCTTCTCCTTCTCTATATTCTTCTTTTGCATGTGTATATCCGGTTTTCCCAGCACAATTTATTGAAAAAGACTTATTCCCAATTACATTATATTAGCACCCATGTCAAAAGTCAATGAGCAATAAATATCAGGGTCTGTTTTATGGCAATCAATTCTGTTCAATTGATTTATATGTCTTTTCTTATGCCAATGTCACACTCTTGACTGCAGTAGCTTTGAAGAAATTTTAAAATTGGGAAGTGTGAGTCTTCCAACTTTGTTCTTTTTCAAGATTGTTTTGGCTACTCTGGATCCATAGAATTTTAATATGAATTTTAGGGTCAACTTGTCAATATCTGCAGAAAGGTTCTCCAGTAAGGCTCCCCAAGATTTGGTAAGCCGTAATTTTCTCACAAATTTAAAAAGATTGGTAATTCGTGTCCTATAGAGTAGTTGTGAAGCACCCCAAAATATTACCTTGCTTTAAATGTTTAGAATACTAATTTCAAATCCACATTTTATATTGTTTATCTCATTTTATAAAATTTCAACCAATTTTAATTGTTATTTTCAGAAAAAGTATGCTTTTGCCATATTTATAAACCTAGCATTGTCATCATCATGCCTCCGGACTCACCAAAAACTGTGACATCTCCCGGTTTACACAAGGACCAGGCTGGTGCTACTGCCAGGTACCTGTATTAGAATTGCAGAATTCCAGATGTGTAAAGGAAAATGGTCTCATCTACCTTAAGGTGGGATGTGGTTATTCTCAGAAATGTGAGAAGGAAGGAGCAGTTGAAAGGAAGGACGAGTAAGGAGAAAGGGGGAACTTCCTTGACTGCTGGTAGTATGTAGAGAATTAGATTGAAAGTGGTTTGTCTTGAGAGGTTGGCATCTGGAGGGCAAGGCCGAAGAGAAAATGTGTTCTTGCTTGCTATTCCATCTCTCGCTGGAAGGCCCCATTATTTGAATGGACCAGAATCCAGTAATCCAGTTTGTAGGTGTCTGCTCAGCTGTCGTTTATTCTCTTGGCTGACTCCAAATATAACTCAGAATGATGAAGATACAAGGAAGACTGTCTTGACCAAAGTCCAAGGCTGTGAGGTTTCCTCATTCAGTCTGTCCTCTGAACTTAGGAGGGAGTATCCTGCTGCCAGGCTTATAGTGGCCTAAAGTAGAAAGCAGTCAAACAACAGCTTTTTTCTCCTCTTCTCCTCTCCCAACTATTTATAGTAACTGATGCTACTATCATAGTTACCTTAGCTCACATTCATTAAAGGTAAGACATTGTGGTGTGTTACCTGCATATGAAGTCAGCACAGTTATTATTATCCTGATTCTACAGGTGACAAAACCAAGGCACAAACAGGTTATATACTTTGTCAAAATTATAAACATTTAAAGGAGGGTACATCCAGGATTGATCTGAGAGGGACCATACTATCCCATGTCAACCCTCTTTTCTTCTGTTTCTTGTATCTTTAGCTCATATGACATTTTCTCAATTTGGCTGTACTTGGAGAATCACAGAATTAGCTTACAACTCTCAGGAATTAAGACTCTTAAGGTCAGTGGCCTAACTTCATTTCTTCAAGGAAGCGCCTTCCAAGATTCCTGTAGATTACACTATGGTTTCTTGTCTATGAATTCCTATTGCATTCTTTTAAGAAATCAGCACCTGAGTCTGTAACCTATGGATGGGTGTTTCTGAAGGCAGAAAACTGCCTGCCTTCTGGGTTGCTGGCATCACTAACAATACCAAGACATGCCTCTTCCTCTCTGAGATTGTTGTTACCTGGAGCAGGAGGTTCTTGCCAAAGACATGCTGACTCCCTTCTATGGCCTTCATGATGTAACCACTATACACATTGCTGATGTTCTGTAATAATAGGATGCCATTCAGAGACAGACAGCAGTGACTGACTCATTCAAGCGATGATGAAGGGGTGACGGGAGGGATGACCAGGTAAAGCTAAGTGTTCTTTAGCATTTTTCTCACCTCAGAGCACCAGTGAGACCAAACCTGGATTGACCTGCTTTTCCCAAACCTTTATGTCTTTGATGGAGTGAAGAAGATGAAAGAAGCTGTTGTCTGGATAACCTATTTACCCCTCTGTGAGTTGAACTGAATTGAAGTTGCTCATGTTTATCAAAGATCAGGCCAAGATATGAGCAATGTCTTGAGGTCAGTGATACAGGCCAGTATCCTGCCCATGGTCACCATCCCGAGTCTCCATTATTGTAAGTCTTTACCATCTTCATGAGCAACTCTCTTTTTTTTTTCTCTCAGAGGAAACTAAATTTCTTGCCCTGTCATACTAAAAAACTAGAGGGGGTTTTGTCTATTTTACTTTGTTTTGTAAGCATACATAAGAACTCCTGATTTCATTTTATGTTATTAATAGTGGGTGGGGTTTTTTCTACTTTTAGATCTCTTCTAGTGCCTCCCCACAGGGAAATCAGCCCCTGGTCCTTCCACGTGTTCAAGTATACAAGCCTCTGGTTGCCCTCTGCCCCTCACGCCCTTTCCATCCACCCTACATTATTCTTGCTTGCCACTGTCTGAAGTTATGGAAGGTGAAGGACAGGGAAATTGTGGGTATCAATACAGCACTTTGACTTTCATCATCCTTACATCTGTACATGTATTATTGCTGTGTAACACAAGGCTGTAAGTTCTTTGGGAATTAAAGGAAAAATGAGGAACGATTTCCATAGAATAAAAGGGCCATTGGATCGGGCTCAAATTTGGAGTGGGGGATGGGAGAATTCCTTACCTGAAAATATTGTATCTGTGATGAGTCATTTTGGTCTAATATAGTTACCCTCATTTTCTGTGGTGTATCTTTAGCTCTTTGAGGCTTTCACTACTGAAATACCACTGGCTCCATAAGTGGAACTTGTCTTAGAGTATATAACTGACAGATAATTTATATTAGGTTTAATATAATATAATTAATATAATGATTATATTATGTTATATTAAAAATGTAATTAGGGGTTTGGCATTACTTTTAATTTCAAAAACAGCAATTATATTTGGAGCAACCTGTAGTTGAAAAGATCCTTAGAAATCCATGACTCTGGTTCTTTATCCTGCAAATGATATTCTCCAATAAAAGGAACTGAAATGACCTCAGTGACTCCAAAGTCACAACAGAGTTCACGTTAGAACCCAGAAAGCCAAAATCCTGGTGCTGTGATTCTGCTGTCTACCAGCCACCTGCCTCCAGTTAAATAGCATTTTATCCAAGTTATAGAAAAGATACCACCCTCTGGGTTTCTCACCATTAGGTGATGATGTTCTCCTCACTCTGCTTCACCTGCTTAAATTCTACTGCAGTTCTATCCCTGCCAAACCTCACCCATGGAGCACTCTGAACTCTCCAATGAAATTGTTCATCGAAAGGGCCTGCTGTATGCTATTCAGCACCCCATACCTGTTCCCTAATAGACATTCAACCCATATTTACCAGTGCTGGACTACATGCCATGGACAAGGGCGTTGTGGAAGAGCCACAGATGTGCAGCCTTCATATTTATCATCAAGGAACTTCAACAATAGTGGAAGAGAGAAGGTGCAAATGTTTGTACTCATGCATACACGTACACACACAGACCCACACACACAGGCACAAACTTCAAGGCAATAGATGAGAATTAATATATAACAAATATAAAGAAAATGCTAGGGGTTTTGGAGGAGAAGTGAGCACCTCCAGCAGGAGTGAGAAGATGGAAGCTGTTTCTGGAGGAAGTGGCATTGAGCTTCCCTTTTAAGTATAGCTCAAGTTTACTCATAAGAGCCTTTTTCTAGATTATGTGTTTATTGTCTGATAAATGTTGGTTTTTGACTCAACTAAATGTGAAGCTTTTCAAGGAGAAAGACCATGTTCAAGGCATGTAATGATAGCTCAATTGATGTTTGTTTTGGAAGTGCTGAATTTTACTTGATTCTCCTAGAACTTGTAGCAACAGCCTCCAAGAAATGATGAAATTTAATTAAGTTGAGTCTGTAGAGGAGCATATATGTTGTGAAATAAATGCGACTGATTGCCTTCCTTCTCAAAGCCCACTTTATTTCTTGATGTTCACTGAGCACACCTGTCTACATATTTTAAGGAAACTTTTCTTTACAGTCACTTTTCTATGTGCAGAGAATGTTTACCCCTCTTCTGTGCACCATCACGTACACAGGCTGTCAGCCGTTCCCTTTTTCGCTCTCTTTCTTCCTTCTTCCTTCTTCTCTCCTGGTTACTGGCCTTGTCTGTCAAGAATAACCAAGGATACAATGAGGACAGGTGGTGCCTGTGTCATCCCACGGCTCTTGAGGTCTGGCCCTGGCACTTTTCAGTGTCAGCAACCACAAAACAAGAGGTTCCCTCCCTCCGGCTTTGGCTTTTATCCCAGAGGAACCACAAGTTGTGGAACTAGGAAACTAAGTGTTTAAAAGAGGAAGAATATATCCTTTGAGAAACTCACTTTTCTAAGCCCATTTTGACACAGCTCTAAGATCTGCCTTTCTTGATCCAGCAGGTCACTAGGGGAAGTTTCCTTCATAAACGCACATTGATGGGCTTCTACATCAATGAACATTAAGTTCAGCTTCCCATATGCCCACAGAACAAGTCTCACGCAAGACAGAAGTTGAGTTTTCTTTTAATTATGGAAGTCTAGGGGTAAGAATGTCAGGACTGGTGAGTCAGCTTCATTACATCACCAGAGACTGAGCCTTCTCCTGTCTGTCTTTCTGCTCTGCCATCTTTAGATCAATGCTTCAGCCCTCCTGGCTACCTCTCTTGGTTATATTCAAGTGTAAACTCTCTGGTTCAGACTATGGGTGCAGTAAGAAAGCAGAGACATGCATAGAGGGTGCAGGGTCAGCTTCCCAGGAGACAGAGACTAGAGGTGGGTCAGGACTTAAAGCTGGGTACAGCTTGAACATGTAGGGTGGGAAGAGCTGGAAATCAGAAGGAGATGTCCTTGGAAAGGGCTAGAGTGGTAAGCAAAGTGGTTTCCATGCACTTTAGTCAGGCACTCACACTGGCTACCATTACCTGTCCAAAGTGGAGCCTCCTTGTGTTGGTGGAGTAGTGAGAAGAGAGTTCATCTCTGCCTTGGGCAGCTCAGAGCTATATGTGTGTTGGCTTTTCAATGTGGTCTCTCAGGCATCTTTGAATGGCCCACAGTGACTACAGCCAACTGTGGAAAGGTCAGGCTGATGCCATAACATGGCTGGGTTCATTCCATTTTTAGTTACTGAAAAGGCTTGGTTTGTTGGTTTCACTATCCCTCCATTCCTTTCTCAGCCTTTTGCAATACAGAATATGACAGCCATGCTGGTGAGCCAAAAAAAAAAGGTATTGCAGGGCTCAGGCTGAGGCTCCGACCTGGTCTCTCAGTGTCCACAGCTTTTGTCCTTAGCTGGGGCAGACGCTAGACTCAGTGTGGACTGTCTGGAGCTGCAGAAGACACTCTCATCATCTCTACTCCCAGACATGCCTTTCTTTCATATTCTTTGTATGTTTTCCTTTTGCAATTTGTACATGCTTTACACAGATGTAAACTCAAAGTAAATTGCAGTGTTGTGAGTTACGTGGGATGAGAATATATGTCATTCAGAAACGTGGGGATCACCATTAGCTATTGATTATGAACACACTGGCCCAAGACAGGACTTGACTAATGAGGCTATTTCCAACCCTCTAGGAAATACTCTACTCTTAGGCAACAGAGAGCATACTTGAGCTATTGGGGAAATCATGCATTATATTTTGCTTTGCCATGTCAACATCAAGGATTGAAGTTGTTTTTAGTCTTGTTTGGTTGTTTTGACCTGTCAGGATCAAAGTCACAGTTTCTCTGTATGACAGGCAAAGACTGGAAGTAAATGAATGGATTGGGCATTCTATTCACTTTTTGAGTGACTGTCACCTTTTAGATTGTAATAGGAGAGACTGTTCATGCCATAGTCTATGTAATCAAATGGTGGTGGGAAGTGGTAGGAAGAGGTGAGGATGGAATACCACTGGTTGCACAGCCATTGGACTGAGGTGAGATTTTTAGAAGGTTAATATCTGGAAGGAGCCTAAAAATTCAAGGTGACCAACCCCCTCATGTTATAGGCAAAGTGCTATAGGAACAGAAATTGGACTTGAACCCAGGACTCCAATTCCCAGAACAGCACTGTTGGCAGCCAGCTTTCCCAAAGCTCTATCAGCCCCAGGACTCCACCCAAGCAAACATCCGGAGGAAAGGTGCTTCTGCAGCTGGCTGCTGGAGTAAGCTCTGGCTTTTAAAATCAACACTTAATTTAGTACTTTCACAGATCATAGACAAGCAGAAGAGTCTATTTAAAAAAATACTAAAATTTACTAAGTTAATGGTTCAGGTTGTAACTGATATCATTACTGCATCATAAATATGTGGTTTATATTGATTTGAATATAACTGTGGAAATTCATGATGAACAAATTTTGCCCACTGCATGCCCAACTTGGCGATTAAAGATCCTTGATATAATAGGGCATCCTGGGGGGAAAGCACAGGGAAACCTTTGCCCACTGCATTTCCCCCTCACTTCATCATGCTCCAGGATGCCAGCTCTCCAAGCAGTTCTTCTGACTTCAGAAATGTTATTAAGGACCGATCCCCCAAGGAAGTAATGCAATTTTATTTGGTGTGTCAGGGAAGAATTATGAATATTTTCTTCCAGACTATAGGATGTTAGCAGCCAATAGAGGATACAAGTCATTCAACTAATCAGTGAATCAATTAATAAGTATACACAAGGCACTTAACAATGTGTGCAGCCCTATGCTAAATGCCATGGGAATATAAGAGCAAACATGATCTCAGCCTTCAAGGAGCTCAGAGCACTGTTTTGAAGAAAAAAGATAAAAACACATAAAAATAAAAGCTAATAACTAAGAACTCAAATGTGCAGTATTGACTGTTAATGGTAATCAATGTCAGATGCACAAGATGGGAGATGGCTGAACAATCCAGAATTCAGAGAAGGCTCCAGGCAGGACCAGAGCAGGGCTTTACTTGAACAGAATGTAGTTAAAGCAGTGAAAAGAGACGCTTGGGAAGAGTCAAGCACAGACACTTGCTACAACTTACTGTGTGCCCTAGGCAAAGCATTGCACTTATTTAATCTTATTCTGTCCCCATGAGATGGCTGTTACAATATGATCCTCATTTTACAGATGAAGAAATCGGGCAGGGGGCAAAGAGGCTAGATGTTTGTTCCATATCACACACTAGTGGGTATCAGTTAAACTCCAAATTTAAGACTACACTCTTCCAAAAGGAAACTTCCAGAAGTTTTCTCTTGGACAGGCATGGTGGGTCACGCCTGTAATCCCAGCACTTTGGGAGGCCGAGGCAGGCGGATCACTTGAAGTCAGAAGTTTGAGACCAGCCTGGTTAACAAGGTGAAACCCCGTCTCTACTAAAAATGCAAAAAATTAGCCGGTCATGATGGCATGCACCTATAGTCCCAGCTACTCATGAGGCTGAGGCATGAGAATTGCTTGAACCTGGAAGGAGGCGGTTGCAGTGAGCCAAGGTCACTCTGTTGCACTACAGCCCAAGTGACAGAGCGAGAGTGTCTCAAAAAAAGTTTTCTTTTAACTACTCTCTTTTTCTTTTCAAGTCATTCTTCTTATTGATGCTACTCTCAGTCCAAACAAACATCTGTTTCTTTTCTGATTTCCGATTTTCAGGCTGGCTGGAATTTGTAGGACAAAGAATGCAGCCTGCTGAAAGGTTCCTTGGAATTTTCCCATAGAGAACAACCTTTTGCCTGCCACCCGTAAATGTTTCTGTCTTTCCTTTTTTTTTTTCTTTCTTTCCTTCATTCCACAAATATTTATTAAGCTCTGCTCAAGCACTCAATATCCTAAACTTAATTTGTGTAAATATTGCTACAGCCCAGGTCACAATGGAATCTTAGACTGAGACACCACCTTCTATTTACACGGGCAACGTGCACTGATGTTGCCCTATTTGGCGAATACGGGATAAAGTATCCAAGAAACAGTCCAGACACGGAGAGCATATTTTTTGAGCCATCAGTATAATGAGGTTGAATGAGTCCTAAACCATGTCAGAAAATCTATATTTAACTCCCAACTTTGCTATTCATTCTGTCAACCTCAGAAAAGTCATCTGAACTCTTTCTGCTACAGTTTCTTCAAGAATGAAATGGGACTCGTAGATCCCTCTCTTATGAACTTTATAGGGGTGTTGGGCGGTATGAGGGATGACATAAGTGAAAATGGAGAAAGTGAAGGCCCCCACCTCCCCAAACCTGGTGACACAGATATGCCAAATGAGCCACTTCCCTGGTTTCCCAGACCTCATCAGCGCATGGCTGCTGGCCAATCTGCCAATTCGTTGACTTTACCATGCCCTGTTAATTGGTTCTGGGGAACCCAATCAGGGAAAGAAATTAATAGATGTAACTGTTTGGAGATAGCCCTATTCTCTGGAGAACCTCGTAAATGTCCCTCTGGGTAGATATCAGTGAAAGGACACCCTTCTCAGGCTTCTGTGTGGGGTAGGAAGAGCGTGCACCAGGACGCCTGTGAGACAAATGAGCTGGAAGCCCTTACTTGCTGGATGTCAGTTTCCTTATTTGTAAAATGAAAAGGTGGTGCGTCTTACTTGGTGGTTTTTGAACGGTGCTTTCTAAGTGCTGTGCAGGGCCCACTCCAGGGTCACTGCCTGGGGAGAGGTAGTTTGGTGCAGGATATTTGGGAGTGTTTCCAGCTCTCTGATCCCAGAGTTACTCAGCTTTTACTTTCTTTATTTGTTTATGCTCCAGCTGTGATTTTATTTCAACCAAGGGTTACAAAGCTTTAAAAAATTTTTTTTAACCCAGGACCAAGTCATATCTAAATGCCCGACTTTGTGGTTCTCTGATACAGTTACCGAGCGAGTTGTCTTTCTTTCATCTTCTTCCCTTGTCTATGTGCAAGGGGTTCAATGCTCTGATCCCTCCCCATCCACTCCCAGCAGGAGGGTTGGAGCTCTGCCTCCTCGAGTTGTTGATTTCTGAGTCCTCAGCATTCCCCTCACCCTCTCCAGCTTGTCCTCAAACCTGCCAGCATCTGTTTCATGCAGCAGAGGCTGTGAGGTGCCCTGGAGCTCTGTGTCCTTGGCTTCAGCACTCAAAGCCTGTGCAGGGGAGGGCTCTGGGATACTGGGCTTCAAGGGGATGACTCTACCACTCACCATGACGTTTGGGACTCCCAGGAGTCAGGTTTGGAGAAGGAAATAGAAGAGGGAAGGAAGCCCTGACCATGTCAGCCCTCACTGCAGTAAGTTTGTATCTTACCTAAAAAAGCCTCCTAGTGCTCATGTACCCTTACATGGACTTGTTCACCATGTCCCGCCAAGAGCATGCTGCCTTTGGTTTGTATTTTGGAGGGCTTAGTAGATTAAATGTTTGAAAGCTAAAATCCTTCCCAGTGCTGCATAGCCATTCATACTTTCTTCTCAATAAACAGTTGTCAGAGAATTTGATTAAATGAACCCCCGCATACAGTCTACTTCAAAATAATAATCCCTGGGACAGTCTGTTCCTCTGCGTAATCTGTGTTTACATTTGGATCTGGTCACGATGCTCTGTGTATACTTCCTGACAACATGGCATTTGTGGGACAAGGGTCACTGGGGTGGAGCCATCACCTCATCTTGAGGAAGAGGGGCCCAGGCTCAGCTGGAGTGACCTGGTGCTTAGGTTCCCCCAGACCAGGCCTTCTCCATGAAAGGCTTCCTTGGCAGTGGCCTTCCAGGAGAGAATTCCAGTGAAGAGATCACTTGACTCTGAGCTAGAAAACATGGAATTTATCCTGCCCGGCCACTAACAAGCCCTTGGACTACCAAGAAATGGAAGAGATCATCCTCATAATCATAGGTTTCTTGTCATTAGAGATGTTGAGGCAGAGATGGGTGTCCCTTGCTCAGAAATGCTGAGGACAGGAACCCATCAGTAGGTAAAAAGCTGGATCAGGTATCCTGAAAGGTTCTTTTCAACTGTGAATGTTTTCACTTCTAGCCTCTTGCACAAGTCTACCTAGTGCACAGAATTGCTAGAATGTTTAAAAAAGAAGATGTACATAAAAATATTTGACTATATAATATGGCAAGAGAATGTGAGAACTTGTGTTTTGTTATTAACTTGAAATCTGAGGTGATGATCTTATGTGCACTGCCACTGGGATCAGCCCCGCAAATGACTCAACAGAACCGTAGGGGAAACTACCCTTTCCTGGAGCAATTTGCTGAGATGTGTCAAATTCTAGCAGACGGTTCTTCTAGGGCTTAATATCTATACCAGTCCCACTTTGGATTCTGCTGGAGAAAAAGAAGTAGCAAAGCCAGCATAGCTCTGCCCAATGCCCTTTCAACAAGCATGTGGTTAAGGATGCCAGCTCCTATACTAGACCTTGAGCTCCACAAAGGCATAGCCATGTCCATTCCATTCTCTGCCAATGTAGTCATCATCTAGCCCCCAGGGTCTGGCACACAGTTCATGCTGAGTAAATATTTGTTGAATAAAAATATAATACATTAAGAGAATTGAGGAATTAACCATAGGGTTCTGACTGCAGATAGAAACTATTTAGAGATGTGAGAATTCATTTCACCTAGGTCTCCACTTGCATGTTACCCTATCAGAAAGGGTATCCCTAGCCAGCCTATCTAAATCAAATCACCCCATATTTAAGTTTTGTCCCTGTATCCTGTCTGGTTTTTCTTTAATAATTAGTGCCAATTGATTAACATTATATTTATTGTATATAATATATACCCATGTGTATTGTATATACATATACATATATGCATATACATACATGAGCTTGTATCTAAATATGTATATGTATATATGTCAGATATATGCGTATATGTGTAAACACACATACATATAGATGTAAACATAGCTTTTGGTTGGTTTTCCTATCTCCTTTCCCCCCACTAGAATGTAAGATTCATGAGAGTAGGCAGGCTGTTTTGTTCACTAATTGTCTTAGGTCACTTCTTGCTTCTATAAGAGTATACTTCAGACTGGGTAATTTATAAGAAGCAGAAATTCATTTCTCATAGTTCTGCAAACTGGGGAGTCTAAGGTCAAGATGAAAGAAAGTTACCTGATATCTCTGCTGCCAATATGGTGCCTTGAAGGCTGCAACCCTCAGAAAGGAACACTATGTCCTCACATGGCAGAAGAGTAGGAGAAAGTGAACCCACTCTCGCAAGCCCGTTATTCATAGCAGATGAATCCATTTATGAGGGTGAAATAGATTAGTCCCATCTCTAGATACTATTGCACTGGTGATTAAATTTCCAACACCTGGGTTTGGAAGGGAACAAAGGCATGTAAACCACTGCAGTACTCATTCTTATATCCTAGAATGGGAGCCAGCATTTAGTTTTGGCTCAAAAAATATTTGTTGAATGGACAAATAAATCAAAGAATGTTTATGAGAGAAAATGGACTTGAGTTGGGTGTAAGGACTTACAAACTAATTGTAATTTGGCTAAGCCCAGCAGGAGAGAGAAAATCCTGCAAGTGAGGGGTGCAGGAAGATCAGACAGAGTTAGTGAAAGGGAGAAAAGCAAGAGCCCAGTGGTTTAAAAATAATCTCTGTGCTTATCCATCATCACATGGGTGGCTGTCAGTCATCAGTGATTGTCACTGTGGTTTCAGCCTCTGCCAGTAATGGCCACAACAGTCCCTATCACATGAGTTAGAGTGCTCAAGGACAATAGCTACTTACTGGGAGTCTATGGAAGGCTCCTCCAGCCAGGCTTCCCCAGAATTTGTGCTTTAAGAATACAATGATAGATTAATTAAAAACTAGCTACTAGCATCAGCATAGGCACCTTACTTCTTTGTAAATGACTTGCTTGCCCTGCCATCATTTTTCAGCTTTCTCCTTTGTTCTCACATCTACTAAAATATTAGTAATAATTACAGGGATATGGTATAATTGGAATAGAGCTGAACTGACAGATCTGAGGCCTGGGTTTCAGTCTTTCCTCTGTCATTAACTAGCTGGATGACCTCTATGGTTCTCAGTTTTTTTATTCATAAAAGGAGATAATCAGTTTACATCAATTGTATGCAGTTTAATTCTCAATTTAATCTTGAAATTCTACAATGTTTTTGTTCTTAATAAAGCCAACCTTTGATTTATAAATGGAGGCAATCCCTAAAGTCTGGCAGTTCAGTTGTGAAGAACCTACCTACAGTGTAATAAATGATGGTTAAACTCCCAGGCTAGCTAGTACGACTTACAAAGACTATTTGAAGCATAAGGTAGTTGAACTCTCATTCTGTTAGTCCAGCAGTCTCCAGAATCACTGACTAGTGGGTGTCAAGTGCTGAATTTCTCTGAGCTTAGCCTTATGAGCCCTGAGCAGGGGGCTGGACACTGCCTGTTGGAACTGGGTTGAGGTTCCAGTGGCAGTGGGTCTTAGATCATCCATGTTAGAGAGGCTAAAGGCAGAGCAGAAGGGAATCATGGAGTTCTCCCAAATGAAGGTTAGCACACTGGGGGAGACCCATAATCAAAAGAACAAAAATACTTTGCTTTCAGTTAGTGCTTTATACCTTTGGAAATGCCTCTGCAATTTTTTTTATCATCATAGTCAGTGCAGATGTCATTGCTTGGATCTGCACTAAATGTTGTAAGAGATCTCCTCAAAAGATTTATAGTCCAGGAGGGAGGGCAGCAGCAAGTAACTGTACTACAAGCCTGACTGTGCTAAGCCCTATAGGATATACAGAATGAGTATCATGGGAGCCCAGGGGACGGAGGGATAAATGTCAGCATGAAGCTTTATGAAGGAGGGGGCATTAGAGATGGCTTTTGCCAAATGGAAACAAGGCAAGCAAGGGTAATATAGCAAATGGCTTTCCAGGGCACAAGGAACTGCACAACTCATGTCACAGCTATGTAGGATCTTTCACGATGCGAGTGGTTACTGTGACCCCTGTATTTCCAGACATCAGATTGGAAGGACCAATTGGCCAAGCTGAGGAATTTGAATTCTATTCATGAATCAGAGGGGCCACAAAGACTTATAAGCCTAAGAGATACCCAAACATTCCATTCCAGTCTCCCTATTCTCCAGGTGCTTATAGATTAGGATAGTAAGGAGTGCGTGCACAGGAAGAGATGGAAAAAATATATGAGTTAGCTCTCCTGGTATCACGTTTCTTTGTCAGCATGTAAGCCATTCTCATGCTCATTTTATATATAGGCAAATAGAGGAATAGAGACTTTAGTAAGTAAGTTGCCCCAAATCTCACATGTAGTAACCATAGAGCCAGAACAACAACTTGCACCTGCAAAATTACAAAATGGATGGTCTTTCTAATAAAATATATTCTGATCATGTCCATGAACCTCACTGAGGTTCTAGGAAGAGAGAGTGTTCTGCTGCATCCGATGCTACCATGTGAGCCACCGCCATTGTTGGAATGTAAAGTGTTGATGTTGCAAATTACCTTTATAAAGAGCTGGAGTAATTATCTCCTGCTTCCTGCTCTCCCAAGTCACTGAGGTTAGAATCTTAGCTTTGTATGGCCAGTTAAAAATCTCTTTTCTCTAGTTCTTTGGAACAGCTGTTGAAAGGACAAAGGCCCCATTTTAATGATTGAGTTTTTCTTGCCTAGCTGAAGTGATCACTAGTGAGCAGGCACACAGCATTGCTAACCTCTCATCTCTGGGTGAAGTGTCTCTCTCCTTTCAAGCTGAAGGGGCACAGCATCCGTAGCAAGGAAATCTAATTACATGGTACATGTTCTAACTTAAGATGCTGTCGGTTGTAAAATTCTGGAGAAGCAGAAGCATTAGGATAGGCACTTACAGAGACCACTGTGTCCTCTAAGTGATGAGAAGAAGTGTGTCAGGGACCACTCTGGGAGATAATTAACCCAGAGCTCAGAGATTCCACAGGTTGGTTCTCAAACCGTGGATTAACCTAGACTTGAAAAGAGCCACTTGTCTAATTGCATCAGCCAGCTGCCATGTTGGTTACTATGTTGCAAAGAACGATGGTGTCATGATGTTACAGATCTCTAGCATAGCAGTACTGACACCTTCAAAGATCACCTCATCTGACCATATGGTTTTATATTTGAGGAAACAGAGAGAAATGAAGTGATTCACTGGAGGTCAAAAATACGACCCTCTGGGCATTTGAAGAACGTGGAACTTCCCTTGAATAAAACGTGTGAGTTTCATTCAGTTCAATTCCATTTGTGTAGCTATAACTCCTTTCCTCCTGAGCAACATGACTGAGCATTCAGTAGGCAGGGGATAGAACTTCTATTTAACTAACGAACAAACTGAAGTCGGAGCACTCAGACATTATGTCCAGAATCACCCAGAGATCTAAGATTGTATTCTGGACAGGCAGGCAAGTCTCCCGATGTTGACAGTCTTCGTAGGGCATTAAGTCATAAGCATTTGGCCATTTACTTGGGAAAAGTTTGTCCTGAGCCAGCTATGTTCTTTAAATTAATTATCTCCATGGCTAAGAGTATGCATTTGTGAGCCAGCTGACAAGTCAGGGTTATTCCATTTGGGGGAATATTAAGTAGAATTAAGCGGCTAATACACTACTGAGCATGGAAGCTTCAGCATTGAACACTAAACAGTTATCTTGATATATTTTGCTTCTCTTCCATCTATGGACATGATTGAATACTTAGTCTCCTCTTATGACTGGTAAAAGCTTTGAGAATTTGTTGTTATGGAAAATGAGCTATACAGTACATTGAAACTCACAGATTTCATGGCATTCCTCTTGGTGCCCTATTGCTACCTGGAGGAACATGTGCAGTCTAGAAGACATGGGATAACAGATGCCCATGAGAAAATGAGCCACCATGGTGGTGGCTTGAGGGTTAAGAGAATGAGGTTTTGAGGTGCATTTGCAGAAGTCTCATGCCTGCCAGGGATACCCATACTTCAATCCATTTTTTTTCTTCTCTTGCCAAATTTTCTGCTTTTCAGAAAATCCCTACAGCCAGCTTTCTGTTTGGTTGTAGATATACACAAACAGGAAAACATCAAGATGGCCCAGTTGTATATGTGGGACCCTTGAGACTGTGGCCTCCTTTCAGCTTGCACTGAGAGGGCAACTGCCATCTAGTTAATAAATGATGCCAGGTTGGGGGTTAGGCACTTTTGTGATTCTGGTTCCCCAGGCTCTTGTCACTCTGTCCTTCCCACTGATAAACAGGCTCTGGGATCAGTGAGTCAGTTGTCATCCACAGCCTAGGGCTTGGTGTAGAATCAGCGCAGGGGACTCTAGAAGAAATGGCTAGAGAGGGAAAATGACCTGTACTGTATTCAGGGCTTTCAAGATTAAAGTTTTTACTCTATCTTTAATCCAAAATTAAGAATAGTTGCATTTTAGAGTTTATAAGGGTGGAACTGAGTAGAATTGTGTACACCCTTTATCATACTAGCTATTTTGTTATTTATTATATGCATGGGGAAACTGAGGCTCAGAGGAACAGTGAATATACCAGGAACCAGGTTGCTTGATATGCTTTTCCTACCATGCACCCTGTGCCTTGAGTTGCCTTTGCATTCCAGGAGTCAAATTTGCTAATATGGCAGGGGATGGGTTTAGTCAGAAGAAATCTAAAAATACACCATAGACCCTAGGGATGTTTCTATGCCACCTTGTCTGACTATTTAGTAAGAAATAGACTCCCAAAGTAAATTACTCATCCCCCGCCCCCACCTTGGGGATAATTGATTCATCTAGATACCCCTTTAGCAAATCACCTCCAGTGTGGCATCAGCTGTGTTCCCAGATGGTTCAGAAGAGCATAGTCGACTTTCAAGACCAGGGAGAGCAGAGCAGGATGGCAGTCAGGATAGGTGTGCCCAGCTTAGGCAACTTCTTTTTCCTTCTTACGCCTGTGTGAGTTTCTGTCTTTTTTTTTTTTTTTTTCCAGAATGAGCTAAATTTTCCAGGGCCTGCTTAATGGCTGGGAAAGTTGCTACAGTCCTGCCTGGATTTTTTTTTTTTTTTAAACACAGCGCTCAAGCTGTCGGGTACATACCCATGAGGCAGTAACCATAAAGCAGAAAGACAACTAAATCTTAGTTCCATCTCCAAAAATGTATGCTTTTTTTTTCACCCTGTAAATTCACACATAATAAAATACTTAAGGATTGCCTTTCATTTCCCCCTATAAATACAGGGCTGCAAGGGAAGGAGATTGGGATTGAAGAGGAGAGGACAGGCTGTAGCCTGCACCAGAGCTGGGACCTACTCAACTTGCAGACTCTCTGCAGAAAAACCAGGCTGGATAGTCAGGCTGCGTTTATGATGGGAGAAATGACTGTTTTTATAGCACACTAAATAAAACCTGCTTTTGGAGCTAGAAGTTTACTGCCAGAATGGGGAGGGCTGTTGTTTTTGTTTTCTGTTCTCCTACCCATTTCCCAAACCCTCCTTTTCAGCTGAGACAGGAAAGCAAGGTAGTGACTTTTCAGGAGCTCTTAGAATGTCCATAGAGATAATATGATTTTAAAGATTATATTAAACATGATCCTAATTTATCCCTGCATCTCATGCTGATTTTACAGGGAGTACATTCAGCATTCTTGGCTTTCCCAAATCATTAGAAGAATTCTCTCAACCAAGCAATAACAAACAACAGCAATAACCTGCATTTATATAGTTTTTTATGGTTTCCAAAATGTTTTCACATCCACTAGGACTTCAGGGCAGCCTAGAGAAGCAGGGTGATCAATTCTTTATTATAGAAAGAAGGAGTGATACCCAGAGGGGTTAGGTTACTTGCCCAAGGTCATGCCACTAATTAAGGGGTGAGTGAAAAATAAAAAGCAGACAAATAAAGAGCAAATAAAATTAAGACCTTCAGCTGGGAAGGGGGAAGTTTTGGGGGGCATTACAGTGAGGGTGAGGCAAGGCTGAGGCACCATTCTGAATATAGATACTACATTTTATTTATTTGTGTTTTTGTTTGTTTGAGAGGGAGTCTCACTCTGTCACCCAGGCCAGAATGCACTGGCACTGTCATAGCTCACTGCAGCCTGAAACTCCTGGGTTCAAGTGATCATCCCATCTTAGCCTCCAAAAGTGCTGGGATTACAGGCATGAGCCGCTGTGCCTGGCCCGAATGTCAATATTACAAAAGGTGGTTTCTGTTGACCTGCAGCTGCAACATCCCTTTGTCTTTAAAAGCCTTATGCCCAGTGCATAATTATCAAAGGCTGGAAGAAGAAAGGCCTAATACATCACACAGAAGAAAGCTTTTCCCTGCATGATTTTGTCTGATGGTTGGTGCCGCATCATCAAGAAGTGTCACAGAAAGATGTTTCCCTGACTGGGGATGCAGTGTCCTCGTGGCATGACACGGTGGTCCCTCAAGGGCTCTCCCAGCTTCCTTGTGCCCTGATTCTTCTTGGATGCAGGGGATTTCTGAATGCCATCCCCAGAAGCACCTGTCCCAAAACATGGTTAACTAGTGGGTCAAGGAAGGAGGTCCGCAGAGCACCTGCCAGTAAAGCAGTGATTGGAAGGGCAGGTGTCTGAGAAGGGGCCTGCTTAAGAAGTAACCAAAATGATCCACGCCAAGCTGTCTAACCACAAATGGTCAAGGAACTGTGCAGGAGATAGCCAAGCCATCAAGCTAAGCAAAAACTTCAAGTTCAGGTCAGCCTTTCTTTAGAGGTTGGTTCAAGAACCGAGAGCTACTGGCAAAGGTTCTATAGGTAAGAAAGATGCAGCAAAGTGTGTGGGCTTGCAGGGTACCCAGAGGCTTTATGGCAGTGCTTTCCACCTGTCTCTTGATGGGAGGAGGATACTATCAGGAAAAGTAGGAGGTGTAGCTTGAGATTGGAGACAGGAGACGTGGATCCAGTTCTGGCCCTGATTATCCTTGTGAGTTTAAGCAATCCATTAGTCTTTTAAGATTTGATCTCTACATCCATAAAAGAGGGTCTCCAACACCTTCACAACGAAGATTTCATATATTTACAAAAGCACCATGCCTTGTCTATAGTGCCACTGATTATGTATGTTTGCTTAATGAATGATTCTCAGATGAAGAGACTCAGAGGCCTCAGGCTATGGCCTAATGTAGCTCTGCAGCCCACATTCAACCTTCCCTGTCACCATTCCGTGACAGCAAGTGCCCACAGACAGGTGCCAGTGCTCATCATGGAAAGTATGTGGTTCCTCTTGTCCCCATGACTTCATAGCATGTCAGCACCCCCACCCTAAAGCACTGCTTCAAGAACAGTACAATGTCTAGCTTTTTATATTTTGCTAGAGGAAAAGACAAAACTGTAAGACAGGGGGTAGAAGGTGTGTCCATTTCACAATTCCTGCATAACTGATGAACAGTCTTAAGGTATCCGTACTCTAGGAAGACAGAGAAGATTGAGGCCAAGCCATTTCACCCAGAATAACCGCAGGATCACGGCCAGTGAGTGTGTCCAATCGAAACATGGCAGTAATCCGAGCCAGGTCTGGGCTGGCCTCTCCTTCAAACTAGTTATTGTCACTGTGGTTATCAGTGACCTTTCCTAGACCTGGCATCACTGGTCAGGAATTTGAACTGGAACTGTTGTCAAAAGGGATGTGGGGATGACTAGGGGTAAATGGTGCAGCATTCTGTACCCCTGTTACTGGGTAACTGCATTTATGATGGGTGTTGATACTGGTGATGAATTTTTAAAAGGAGGCTACTAATAGCTGGCATTTGTTGAACACTTCCAGTGTGTTCTGTGATAACATTTTTACCAACCTTGTCTTGTTTAATTCTTAATGCAACCCCATCAGGTAGGTGCTATTGTTTTCTCCAGTTGTTTTTCTTTTTTTAGACTGAGTCTCACTCTGTTGCTCAGGCTGAAGAGCAGTGGTGCAATCTCAGCTCATTGCAGCCTGTGCCTTCCGGGTTCAAGCAATTCTCCTGCTTTAGCCTCCCAAGTAGCTGGGATTACAGGTGCACACCACCACGCCCAGCTAATTTTTTTTTTAATTTTTAGTAGAGATGGGATTTCACCATGTTGGCCAGGCTGTTCTGGAACTCCTGACCTCAAGTGGTCTGCCCTCCTCGGCCTCCCAAAATGCTGGGATTACAGGCATGAGCTGCCGTGCCTAGCCTGTTTTTCCCATTTTTGAAGTAGAGAAGATAAGTGACAAGTCTTAGGTCAAACAGGTAGTAAGAGGCAAAGTTGAGATTTGAACGTGTTTTTGTGATTCCAGAGTTTGAATGCACTCCCAGGATTTCCCACTGCGTAGACACTAGGTACTGTTAAAGTGCTTTACACAGATTATTTGAATCACTTCTTGGCCTCACCTTAAGGGTAACTATATTATTTTCCCCATTTTACAGATAGGGAAAGTAGGACACACAAGTAAAGAAACTTGCCCAATGACACACAGCTAGTAATAATTTGGACTCAGATTTGACCCCACTCATGCTGGCTCAAGAGTCTGTGCTCCTAACTGCTATATACTTCTGCCCCATTGCCTCTCAGAATAAAGACAGAAGACAGTCCACAAGTGACACATTACCTTCAACAGGAAGCCTCCTAGAATAAAATTAGGAGCACAGATTCAATAGGAGATCCCGAAGGCAGTGGACATGGGTTGACATGAGGACCCACATGACCACTGCTCCTGTGGCATTGTGATGGGAAGCCATCAGGACATGAACTTGTTCTTGCAGCACTATAGGGAGGAGCAGGAATCCAAGGCTCAGCCCCCATGCAAGGCCAGCCTCTCATCCCGGCTCTGCCCGCCAGCCTCCGTGCAGACGCTTCTTCTTTCAGAGAGGACTCGGGCTAAATGAGTGAGGCACCAAATGCTCGCAGTTTGCAGTGTTTATGGGAAGCTTAAAAGCTGGAATTTTAGATGAATTCAGCATCTTCTTGACATTTTTAACTTGATTTATAAACAACAGTTATTTTAGCCCTAATGGCAAAAAGCACCAGTTTGGCAGTAAAAAGCATCTATAAAAAGGAAAAAAAGGAAACATGAGGTAAAGAAGAAAAGAATGCTTCTTTTCCTCTGCCGTCTCCTGTCTCTTTTTTTCTTTTTCCTCTAATACCCACGGGCTAGGTAGAATCTTTGTGCGTAATCTTGGAACCCTCTCCTTCTTCTGCCTGCACTCCTGTCTCTCACTGATCTCCCTCTACCCACTCCACCCTGGAACAAAGCTGGACAATTCCAGACCTCCTTCCACATAGAAACCCTTGCATTACCGTGTTGACCAAACTTGACTGAAGTAAGAGGCTCTCGAGAAGTACCTGTTAAAAACATCAGAGTCCCAGGCCCCAACCCAGAACCATGACTCCACCTATGCAGAAGGGAGGCCTCATGAGCTGTGTATTTAGCAGAGGCCACTGATGATTCTTAACCATAAGCAAGCCTGGGAAATGACTTTTGGCCTGTTAATGACCCTTTCTCTTCATTCATTTAACTTTCTCCAGGAGGCAGGCTTCTCAGACCCCTTGCCATGCATGCCCTGCCTCTCAAGGGGCTACAGGTTTTCACAGATAGGACATTCACATATGAATGTTCCACCACACTAATTTTGCCACTTCATTGTAAGCTACCAATTCTCAAAGAGGAGACAAGAAGGTGTTACATTTCTTTCTTTTTTGAGAGGAGTAGAATGGAGAACAAAGCCTCAATGAAGAATAGCTAAAACATTTTGAAAACTGAAATGTTGCTCCGTATAATTCTTCTCCATCAGGATGAGTCTGCGGTTGTCACTCAATGCTTTCCTACTGCAGAATGTATCTGAATCAGGATGGCACGCTAATTTTGGCTTCATCCCCCAGGAGCCCAGTCCAGGGCTCCCAAGACCCCACTGGAGGCCTTCAGATGCCTGAGCAGGGAGGGTAGAGGCTGCTGCTGGAAAAGACGGAGCCGTGGTGCTGTAGTGTGATGCTGGGTGGCAGGTTCTCGGCACCTGAACAGTGCAATCTAGAGCTCTCCACGTCCCTCTTGGAAGGATGCAGGGATGCCACTGTGTTCCAGTTAGCCCCTCCACACCTGCCCCTTGGCTGTCTCTGAAGTAGTCACCTTGCAGCTCCACACTATTTTACCTCACTCTTTCTGTAAGTTTTCTGCAGTCAGCTTCCAGCTCTACTGCTGAGAGGCTGTTTTTTTATTTGTAAGTCACATAATTGAAAGTCCAGTTTTTATAATTTTTCCACACATTTCTCGGCCACTGGAGGCCTGCTAAAAACAGTCATAGGAGCGGGTGCTGGGAAGTCTCTTCCGGGGTCCATTTGTTCTCAGTTACACTGACCTAGTTCTTGGATGTCTGGCAACAGAGAAAGGGACGCCTGTCTCCCCTGCTTGCCAGAGTTATCCAAGGGCAGGCAGATAGACTCCAGCTCTAAACAGGAAAGCGATATCTAAGAGGTAGAACGAGAAAATCTGTGCAGAAGTGAGCTCTCTGTGATTGCATATTGTCAGGTAGCTCCAAGGGGTGCTGTGCAGGAAGATCTTGAGCTCTGATCAGGCTAGGTTCAGAGTAGAAAGTGGTGAGAGGCGGCAGCCAAGAGGGTGAACAGAATGAATAAGATTGCAAGAAATGACCATCTGAGTTTAAACGAGGCACTCTCTGGTGAATGTCTCCACCCTATACCGTATTTCTGCTGGATGTTGTTTTCAGAAAAGCAGTTTGCTGAAAAGTATGGGAATATAATAGCTATATTTATATAATGCCTATTAGGGACCGAGAACTCTGTTAAACACTTGACACTCTTCAACTTCTAATGCTTTCAACTTCCCCTTTAAGGTAGGCACCACTGCTAGTTTCTAGATGAGGAAGCTCAGGTGTAAGAGGTCAGGTGACATGTCCAGTTAATGGTATATAGAGCTGAGATTCCATCCTGGGCACAGAGCCTGACCCTCCCCAACAGGGGCAGTGGATCCTTGGCACCTGAATAGTGCCATCTAGTGCAGCCTTTCAGCCACTCCTTAGAGCTCGGGAACAGTGAGTCTGGTCCAGGTCTTAGGAGAAGGCCAGCACATCTCAGATGCCAGTCCTTGGGCTCCACCTGGGAGCTTGTTAGAAATGCACACTTGCAGCCCATCTCAAACTTCCAAAATCAGAATCTGCGGTTCAGCAGAACCCCCCAGGTGACTCTTGTGCAATCTGAATGTGAGCAGTTCTCACTCCACTGTTTGGTCTCGGTCTTTCCTCTCCATTCCAATCTTCCTCTCTTTCTCCCGCTCCCATAGTTGAATGTAGAGGGGGAAGAGAACAATGAACAGACTTTAAAATATAAAATGATCTCTCATGTTCTTATCGTTTCGACACATTCCTCTCACCTCCAGATATTCTGGTTCATCCTCAGCAAAGTCCTGATCTGTGCTGACAGGGAAAGGGACTCCACTAATTGGAAGGGTGGTGGAGGGGCGGAGGGGGAACAGGGGAGGGAGGGGAGGGGGCACACACCATGGTCAGGACCACTCTGGACCAAGCCAGGTCCCAGGTCCCTGCGTTCCTCGATACCATCACTCCCTGCTGTCTGGCCCCGTACCCCTGTTGGCTTCCCTCCTCTGGGGAGGATGACAAAGGCTGGCTCCCCCACCAGGAGCGTCCCGAGACGTCCCTGAACGTGACAGTCCCTCCAGCCACTGCCGATGTTATTAATTTTTAAAACAAACTTCCTGATTGAGGTTCTGGCTGCCTCTAAATTGTCTCTACAAGGAGACTGTGTACTAATTAACCCATAGAAACAATCAATGATGTACCTTTTTCAAGTTTCAGGGTGATTAGAATATGAAAATGAAGAGCACAATGGTGCAGATGTTTTAAAATCACAGCAGACAGCAATTAGTGACACGGAAACCAGCTGCTTATCTCTCCAGATAAAGCCTCTTAATAGGGAATTACACTGGAGGAGCCATTACCCAGATGGATCTCACATGATTTACAGAGGAGGCGGGGCAGTGTTAACTTTGATTTGTGAGCCAGGTTCTTGTCAAGCCTCCTTCCTTACCTCGGAGGAAGGTGAATTTGTGGCTGGGGTGGAGAGGAGCTTCACCTTTCCGTCTGCTGGCCCAGGTTAGGGATACCACTGGGAGGAGGAGAGGAGAGAACAATGGTGTTTGCAGAAGCCACCAGCACTTCTTCCTGATTCAGGCTCTATTGTTTTGAGATCAACTCAGTCAGCTGTCTCTGTGCAGAGGAGAGTGAGGACCTGGGAAGGGGAAACAATGAGTGACTTGCGGGCTGCCCTAGGTTTCATTGGAAAGAAAAGGCCCCTGCTTTCTGCTGCTTGGCTTTGGGGTGTGTGTGTGTGTGTGTGTGTGTGTGTGTGTGTGTGTGTGATATAGGGAGTTCATAGGCATCATTTTTGAATGGATTTCTCATCTTTGATTTCTTTTTAAACATGATTGAGGTTAAATGTACATATACTGAAATTTACAGATCTTAAGTATGCAGTTCACAAAGTATTGACAAATGTACACAGCTGTGTGACTCACTCTCCTATCAAGACACAAAGTACATCTATAACTCCCTGGAAACTCCCTCATGCCCATTCCAGCCCTTCCCAGACGCTGTCCCACCACACTCTACCCTGGAAGTAACCACTGTTCTGACACCTATCATAACAGGTTTGTTTTGCCTGATCTACAGCTTTATATAAATGGAATGGTACAGTATGGATCTTGGGGTCTGGCTTCTTTGGCTCAGCATGGTTATGTGTATGTGTGTGGCTTATCCATGTGGGAGTGTGTGTCCATGCTTGGTTCCTTTTATAGATGAATTTGTCTGTTCTCCCTTTGATCACCACCTGAACCGCTTTTAGGTGCTAACAACTCTGAATAAGTTGCTATGAAGTTTTTATAAAGGTATAATTGTGGATTTATGTTTTCCTCTCTCTTGGGTAAATACATAAGAGTGAAATTGCTGGGTCTAGGGGTTAACTTTAAAAGACATGCAGAGACATCTTCCGAAGTGATTTTTACTGTTCTGTGCTCTCTCCAGTAATGTTTGAGAGGGCCATTTGCCTCAGATCCTTATCAACATTTGTTGTTTTCAGTCTTTTTAATTTTGACCATCTCAGTGAATGTGTAGTGGTATCTCATTGTGGTTTTAATTGACATTTCCTTGATGGAAAATAGTATTTGAAGACATTGATATGTGTTTATTGGTTATTCCTACTTGTTGTGGCACAGCATTTTGACAAAGGTATTTTGCAGTTGTTGGATAAGGGTAAGTTTGTTGACAGTATAGATGAAACCTCTGCAGGTTTTTTCTGATTTTGTAGGGAATTTGTACAGCAATTACCAAGAGAGGAGTGTTAAAATATATTTGATTGTGGAATCATCTATTTCATCAATTCTCTTAGTTTTTGTTTTATATATTTGAAGTTCTGTTATGATGTACAAACAAATTTAGGATTATTGTTTCTTCTTGATAAATTGACTCTATCATTTTGAAATGTCCATAATTATCTCTGGGAATGCTTTTTATTCTGCAGCCTATTTTGCCTTATATTAATTTCATCACTACAGCATTCTTATGGTTAGTGTTTGCTTGGTATGTCTTGTTCCTTCCTTTTGCTTTTAAGTGATCTGTCTTTAAAGTATATCTCCTATAAGCAGCATATAGTTCGGGTTTTCTTTTTTATTCACTCTGATAAGCTGCCTTTTATTTTCTTGAAGTGTACAATTTTTGGTATATCTAGAGTTATATAATTACTGATATTGTTGAGTTTGAGTTTACTATATTGCTGTGTATTTTCTGTTTTACTCATCTTCATTCTTTTTTTTTTTTTTGCTTTCTTTTAGAGTCATCAAGCATTTTTTTTAGCAATCCATGTGTTTTCTTTTATTAGCATTTTAAATATTCAACTTTTTAAAATACTGGTTGCCCTAGAGATTACAATGTGCACCCTTAAAATGTTACAGTCTACTTTGAACTAATATTACACCCCTTCATATATAAGAGCATACCAGAAGGAAAAGGAAAGAAAAAAAACACTCTTATTCTTTGTTTTATTGTTGTTGTAAAGTTTATTTCTACAAATGTCGTAAATTCTAAAATACAGTGTTATTATTTGTGCTTTAAGAAGTCACTTGCCTTTTGACAATCTTAAGAACAAAAGTAGAATATTTGGTATACACCAATATATTTAACATTTTCAGCATTTTTCATTCATTCATATAGATCTCAGTTTCCATCTGGTATCATTTCCTTTTGTCCTAAAGAACTTTCCTTTGCATATCTTATAATTCAGATCTGCCAGAAATGAATTCCTTCAGTTTTTGTTTATCTGAAGATATCTTTATTTTGCCATCATTTTTTAATAATATTTTCATTGGATATAGAAATTTGACTATTTTGTTTTCAGTTCAAAAGTACTTTAAAGATGTTGGCTCATTGTCTTCTGGTTTATATTCTAATTAATGGGAAGTCGGACTTTTGTTATTTTCCAGATAAGTCTCACTCTGTTGCCCAGGCTGGAGTGTAGTGGTGCAATCTCGGCTCACTGCAACCTCTGCTTCCTGGGCTCAAGCAATTCTCTTGCCTCGGCCTCTGAAGTAGCTGGGATTATAGGTGTGTGCCATGATGCCTTGCTAATTTTTTTTCATATTTTTAGTAGAGACGAGTTTCACCATGTTGGGTCAGGCTGGTCTTGAACTCCTGACCACCTCAAGTGATCCATCCACCTTGGCTTCCCAAAGTGCTGGGGTTACAGGTGTGATCAGAAATAATTTTTGTTCCCCTATAAAGAATCTCTTCTTTCTCTGATTGCTTTTTAAATTTTCTCTTTATTTTTTGGTTTTTATCAATTTGTCTACAGTGTGCTTAGATGTGGTTTTCGTGGGTATGTTTATTCTGCTTGGGATTCGTTGAGCTTCTTAGCTATGTGAATACGTCTTTATACAATACAATAATCTTTCCTTTCCTTCTGGTATTCTAATTATCAGTATGTTAGACCTCTTGATATTGTGCCACAGATCAGTGAGGTACTGTTTTTCCATTATTAATTAATTATTATTATTATTTTCCCTTCTTTTTTTCAGTTTGGATGGTTTCTACTGCTTTCTCTTCATGTTTACTGAATTTCTCTTTTGCAATGTCCTAGAAGCTGTTAAGGCCCTCCAGTGAATTCTTTTGTTTTAGATATTGTATTTTTCAGATTTAGAATTTTCATTTCATTATTTTAGTGTAGTCATTGCTAAGCTGAGACTTCCCATATGTTCATCAATTATGTCTATCTTTTCTTTTAAATACTTACACATTTTCATAGCAGCTGTTTGAGAGCCTTGGATTGGGTTTTACCCTCCTAATTGTGTGTCACATTTGCTTGCTTCTTTGTCTGGTTGTGAATTTTTTTATTGCGTCCAGTATATTGTGGATGCTGTATTGTAAAGTTTAGATTTGGTTATTTTCCTTTAAAGAGTTTTGGCTTTTTTTCTGACTAGCAGGTAATTTATTGACAAATCAGCTTTATGCTATCAAGAGTTCTTTTCAGAATTTGTTAGGGAGGGATTCAAGTAGCTTTTATTCTAGAGCTGGAATAATTCTGCTCTTAAGGAGTTCCATTTCTGAGATTCCAATGCCTGGAATATTTACTGAAGCCTCCCTACTCTGTCTGGTGAGAAATCTAACCTTGCTCAATACTATGTGACTTAAGGACTCTATGTTCAGCTTATAGCTCCTGGTAGCTGATCTCTGCCAGGCTTTGTGAGGTCTTACCTTCAAGTGAAGGTTAAAATTTTTCCCGAGACTTAAGATAATCCCTGTGAAGGTTTCTAGAGTTCCTTTCTACATAGCTCCCTCTTCTCAGGTAAATTCCATTTCCCTTAGGAGCCCCAAACTCTGATCTTGGTTTCGTCTTGCCCAGTGAAATCACAGCTATCTGCACTTTTCTTCCTATGCCCAGATTAGAAAGTACTCCCAGGCAGAAAACTAGGGCTACTCTGGAACCTTATGAGTTTCCCTTATCCAGAATCTTAGCCTGTATTGTCTATTGTCTACTGCCTAAAAACAATTATTATATATATTTTGTTTATTTAGTTTTATGTGTATCTCCATAGAAAGGTTATGTCTCCTACCTATTATTCTATCATGGCTGAAACCAAGTCAGTGATTATTTTGAGTTATGCGGAATTATTGTATACTCAAAGAGGCATATGATAGGGGCCTCAGTCGTGTATGAGCTGTTATCACCTTCAGTAAAAGAAGTGCTCTAGTATCATCCACAGCCCCTAAAAAGCAAATAAGAATTAATTTTATGGGAATAACATCCAGGTGAATTCCCAGGGTCACAGGATATGAGGATGGGTTCAGTTTACATATTTAATTGGAAACTTCATTTAGGAGCTGGGTAGCTTCTCTGTGTCCATTGGAATCAAAGAATCATAAGACCACGGTACAAAAAAGATACTTAGTGATATTCTTCTATAGCTACCAGTAGCAAATGCAGGAATGAAGTGGGCTAAGGAGAGAGAAGCTTTGGGACAATTTCAGTGGAAGTTGGCCTATGCATTTCTCTTGTTCGTGAGCCTAAATGGTAATTTTTCAGTTTTGTTTTATATTAAGTGACAGAACTGTTTCACTGTTTCTATCTCTCTCTTAAATGAAACCCCTTGCTAGGCTGGTCTGTTCCATTGGGGACTTGGGGGTTAAAAGGAAGGTCTGAAACATTTCTTTTGCCCCATCCACTGGCTACAGTTCAGAAATATCTTTGCCAAATCCTAGGACTTTGTGAAACACATTTGAAAACCACTGAGCTGGAACATCTCTTGATAATATCAGAGTCTCTCTAGTCCTTAACCCAGACCCTGTCTTTGATATAATCCAGTGGTTCTCAACTCTGTCTGCTCATTGGGATCACCTGAGAGCTTTGAAAAAGTACCCCTGTTCAGGTTCCACCTCCAGAATGTTGATTTAATTGTGCTGGGTCAGATCTCGGGTATGATGATCTTTACAAAACTTCCTAGATGATTCTAACATACAGCCAGAGTTGAGAACCTTTAATCTAGGCACACAGTTTGTGGTTGCATTCTTTGTCTTCCACACTCAGCTCCTGCTGAGGTCTGAGGACTTGCTTATTCCCCAGGGGTTTGGAATCCCATGGTGGGAGGTTATGAACACTCACATTCCTGTTCCTTTCTTTCTTTTTCTTCTTCTTCTTCTTCTTTTTTTTTTTTTCCTGAGACAGAGTCTCTCTTTGTTGCCCAGGCTGCAGTGCAGTGGTGCGATCTCAGTGCATTGCAGCCTCCGCTTCCTGGGTTCAACCGATTCTCCTGCCTCAGCCTACCAAGTAGCTGGAATTACATGTGCATGCCATGACACCCAGCTAATTTTTGTATTTTTAGTAGAGACGGAGTTTTATCATGTTGAGCAGGCTGGTCTTGAACTCCTGACCTCAAATGATTCACCCGCCTCAGCCTCCCAAAGTGCTGGGATTACAGGCATAAGTCACCATGCCCGGCCTGCCTTATCCACTCAAATAATTGGTTCTTCTGTCCACTTCACCTTGCACTTGGAATACCTACACAGGGAACTGTGTTAGAGTTTCTTACTATATAAATTACAGAGAGTTCAGTGAGCACAACAGGAATGCTTAGTGTTGTTAACTTGCATATCCTAACAGGCCTATGATGGTTGGTTCTGCATATTTATCACCAAAAACTGCTGTGAATGTTATAGCAAACACAGAAGGGCTCTACCCTAGAGAATAAATGTGGTGTTAAAACATTAGATTAGTGGTTTTAAAACTTGGTTGTACATCAGAATTCTCCTGGAGAGCATGTTAAAATGCATATTCCTCATTCTGTCCCTGAGAGACTGAGTTTGTATGTCTACAGTGGGCCCAGATACCTGTATT
The DNA here is from genome assembly GCA_963573385.1 of Cacajao melanocephalus. NCBI lineage: Eukaryota > Metazoa > Chordata > Mammalia > Primates > Pitheciidae > Cacajao > Cacajao melanocephalus. Next base: position 79,394 of record CAUYLG010066915.1, read on the forward strand.
TATATCCAGCACCTTAAGCGATTCTGATACAGTGATCTAGGAGCACATCTTTAGAAGCACCAAGTGCCAAATTAAGAGATGAGGCCTCCCTCATTGCTCCATACCCAGGCATATTTTCCTGCTCATGTAACCCAAAATATCTTACAAACAGTACATTTAAATTATTGGTGTCAGCAGAAAGTAGCACAGACATAGCTAACCCAAAAGAGTAGTTTATCTCCCATAAAGTAAGGCTTCTTTTTTTGTTGTTTTAATGAGTTATGTGATTTTTCTTAGATTCAGATCACCATTTTCTCATCTTATTGCAGTAAACTTTGCTTTAGGTAAGTCTGAGATAAGGCTAGGTTCCTCATTTTCTTCCCAGTTTTTGTATTTTTAAGATTTTACTCAGTGATCTAATTTTGTTTTGAAAAATAAACTAAAAATAATACTTTTTAAAAAGAAACCTGACTTGCACACAATTCAAATACATATTATTTAGTCAACTTATAGGGGAGAGAATAGCTATCTATTTTACAAAAGAATTCTTTACAGAAGAACTTGCTTCCGTGAAGAAATACTGTAAGCACAGATCTGCCTAGTGTTTTCAGAGTTTCACTGAAGCATTCGACCTAGGCTCAATGTGCATGGAAAACATTTTTCTTATAAAAGTGAGCCACACCTTCAAAACAGCCATGCATTTCACAATCAACTCTTGGGAATGGGGAGAGGTGGAAGGCGGCCAGGCAGCCATGAAGCGTGCTAAGCTTAGTTTGGTATTGAAAGTTTTCCACCAGAATTGTGTACCCAATGTGGAATATTATTGACTGTTCCCTCACATGTTAACTGTTTTAGGAGACAGTCCTGATGAGTGCTGAGTGTAATATAAAGACTTTAAAGGACTCAGGTCTTATCAAAAAGAGAAAAATAAACCCCCAAACCCTCAATCTAAAGAGAAAAAGGAGATGTGCTGCATCTCCTGTCATTTGATGATGGCTCCTAATGAAACTGGAACAGTGAAATGCATTAAGTGCTAAACAAGAAATCCTTCCCAAATACTTAAAGACAAAAGGAGTCTTTAATAAAGACCTGAGTCAAAGAGCCCAATAATTTATCATCTCCCCAAACCACTAGGATGGGCGGGAAAGGCTGTGGTGTGTGCTTCCCTCGTCTTGCGGCTTGCTGTGTCCATCTCTGTCTGGATGGAGTAAGTGCTCAATTCTCAGCAAACGACATATTGGAACTGACAGCCTCACTATTGTGTATATAATATGTCATGGCTGACAGATGAAGCGCGTTGCAATGGGATATAGCCATCAACCAAGGCTGGAGGAGGCCTTGTTCTCTGGACTTCTTAGAAAGCACTCCTTCTGGGTCCTCCCTGCCCCTTCTCTGCAGCCCAGCTGAGTGAAGAGCTTAAAGCACCAATCCCCCCGTTACCCCTGATCCTTTGTTGTGCTTCCCTTTTGTCCACTCCGCACTTTGATTGCTGAGCGCTCCCAGCAGGGCAGATTGCAGCTGAAATGGTAGGAACAATGCGATCAGGCAGTGGTCCAGGGAAGCACTAGGGACCGGGAATGCTTAACTGCATTACTCTCAGCTGGTCTGCCCTGGGTATAAGTGAGCAGACCCCCACCTTTCAACCGCCAGGGTGAAATCTACCCTTCTGACAGTCTCATGGCCTTCTCCAAAGGCAGAGTTAATTGAAAAGTGAAACAATTAGGAGATGGGAAAGAACTAACAGTAAAAATTGCATTGTAGGGGAGTTACCTTATAAGCTCCTTTCGTCTTTAAGTATTTGGGAAAGAGTTCTTGTTTAGCACTTAATGCATTTCAGTGTTCCAGTTTCATTAGGAGCCATCATCAAATGACAGATTAGTGGTGTATTGTCTTTTGCGTGCAGCTGTATATTTTGCCTTGGTAATAGGCACCTCATCCATTTATCTATTTATTTAACAAGCATTTATCAAGAGCTTTCTGGGTACTTCGCTTTGTAGTAGGCCTTGGGGATAGGATGATAAGTCTCTGACCTCAAAGTACTTATAGTCTAGGAAAAGGAGACAGAGAAGTACACAAATAAATGCCACCTAGCAATATAAAGACTGTGATAGATGTCTTTATGGGAGGCAGTGGCACATATAGGAGATATACAGAGAATAAGAAATTAGGCTCAAGGCAGCGACTGTGTTTGCAGACAACATGTTGCAATATACAGATCATTTATCTCACTATTGACAAAATGAAATACTTGTAGTAAAATGTATATTTCGTCATTCAATCAGTAGATATTTGTGGAGTGCCTACTGTGTGCCAAGTGCTCTTCCTGTACCTCTGTGATGGTGTGTACAGGCAAGAAGGTGAGATAGGCATTTAATTCAATTAGCAGACAAATCAAATGTAAAACTAAAACTATGGTAAGTACCACAAAGATAAGTTACATGGTTCCATGAAAACTTATATTAGGGGTATTTCTGTAAGGTAGGCGAGTCTCCCCAGGATTGAGCTGAAGCCAGAACATGAAGAAAACATTAATTAGGGACTCTGCTAGGTACCGAGAATAAGATAATGGAACAACAAAGGGAAAAATAGTAGGAGTTAGGGCCCAAGATCCTGGCCTGGCGTCACCATGGAGCCTCTCCGTGAACTTTGGTTCCCAGAACTAGAAAAGTAATAGAAGTAGAGGTGGGAAGAAAGAAGGCCACTGCAAGTCCTGTTTTACCCAGGTCCAAAACAGTCACACCTTTTGTCTCACTATTATTTTTAATAATCACTCCTACTAACCCTCAAGATGCCCCAGTATGACTCATCATACACTGATATCCTAAGGAACAAAAAACTTAACCTCCATGAGCTCCTCTAGACCTGTGATCCTGTGAGTAAACAGCTAATGTCCAAAGCACAAATAGAAACTAGCAATGCCCTGATTCATAAAAGATAAGTAAGTGGCACTTAATATTTTATGCTACAAATAAGATTTCTATGTTTTTGTTGAAAGTGGAATAGCAGCCTGTGTCCACAGCAGTAATGCTAGTAAACACCCTCAAGTGGTAGGATTAATTCTCTATATGTTGATGATGGTGGTGTTTCTACTGTAAGTTGCAAGATGAATAAAAAAATTAAATAAATTGTTTTCTTAATTTTCCCCTGGGTATTTACAGGCTTCACTTAAGGAAAGTATCTCATGATACTTAGAAAATACTGTAAGTATAAACAGGATTTCACAAAATCAGGGAGGCAGGAAATAACCCTAGGGATTCCAGAAACTAGTGCGAAGGAAATAGTTGCATGACTCCCTTGAATTGTCCCTGTAATGCTGTATGCCATCTGTGTTTTGATTCTTAGCAGGGGCTATAAGACATGTTTTCCTATAAAGCATAAGTTCTATAGCTTCAATGAAAAATAGAGATAAAATGAGATACAAAAAGATAGATAGATAGATAGATAGATAATTACCAGCCAAAATTTTCTAAATTCATGAAGCCAATTATCATATACTTCTTGGAGGGGTTATTTTTCAAAGCAATTTACTAATATTTTCACTTCTTTAATAGTTCTTAGGCTAATATATCCTGTAAGTTTACTACTTTATAAGTTGGGCTTATAATAAACCTTAAGGAATGCTTCTTTGTACTAGTAGCATGGCTTAAAATCCATCTGGAACAGTAAAAGAATATTTTTATTAAAAATAGCTTTAATATATCCAAACGATGTGTTCACTATCTATTCCCATTGTGGTTTTGTAGACACTGATTATGTTATGCCTCCAGCACCAGGTTCAGCTTTTAATTTTAGCTGGAGAGAGTCAGTCCTAAGGAAGATGCTAGAGACATTCCTTTAGAATCAATGTAGGGGAAACACAGTTGACAAAGTTCGGAGGAGTGATCTTAAATGACAACGATTTTTTTTTCCTGATACATTTGTCTAGCAGTCTCAAGGTTCCTTTTGAGACTAAGAGTTTCCTCAAGAAAGCAATAAGTGCATAATATAAGTTTAAAGATTCCTTTGCATGCTAACCCCCAAACACAGCAACACTCCTAGAGTCCACAAGGATTTGAAGGCTTAGGACAATTCTTGTATGTTTCTTTTCTTCCCGCATTTCTTCTCCATGCTCTTGATTGGTTCACTTTCTCCCATGCAGGAGTAACACTTGTCCCCTTAATTCCTCAACCTGGTCTGGTTTTACTGGTTACAGTGGTTCCTTATGAGCTACTTGTACAGAGATGTTGAACTCTAAGACGAAGTACAAGCTCAAAAGAACTGGAACAGGAGGAAGCGAGGAAAAACATACATTTGAAGAGAAGCAGGGACAGAAATAAAAGGCTGCCAGAGTTAGGTGAAAGAACACAGGGAGCCGGGAAGTTCAGATTCTCTCTTGGGATTTGCCCTCTTTGGCAGGACTCTCCATTGTTCAGGTCTCAGCTTCTTCAATTGTAAAAATGTAAAAAGGCATTGGGCTAAGTGACCTTTAGGGCCCCTCTCTCCTCTCTCTAAAGATTGCATTAAACCAAGGTAGGTCAAGATTCCTGTTACTCTGGGAGAAAAGGCAGCAATTAAAGCATGCTTACTGATGTTCAAAACCAGTGCAATATATCTTTACCACTTCAATTGAGAAAACCTCTGTAAAACATTCTAACAATAAAGGTGGCTCTTCACGTAAGTATTCATTTCCAACTTTCAGATCATTGAGACTTTTGATGTTAAATATTAAGTAGCTTCAACATGCTAATCTTTGTTTCTCTGTCTCTCTGCCTTTTCACTCCACTCACCCCTAGGCTTATGAGAGGCCCCAGAAACATTCAGCTCTCCATTATGATACAGGCCTCCCACAGGACTTCACCGGTGACACCTTAAAACCAAAGCACCAGCAAAAAAGCAGCAGCCAGAACCACATGGACTGGTCCACCAACTCTGACAGCGGACCCATCACTCAGAATTGCTTCATCAGTCCAGAGTCTGGCAGAGAAACTGCAAGCACCAGCAAGATCCCAGCTCTTGAGCCCGTGGCTTCCTTTGCAAAGGCCCAGGGTAAGAAAGGCAGTGCAGGGAACACGTGGAGTCAGTTGTCTAACAGTAACAAAGATCTGCTCTTGGGAGGTGTGGCTCCATCCCCAAGCAGCCACAGCTCACCAGCCCCACCCAGCAGCTCTGCTGAGTGCAATGGGCTTCAGCCCTTGGTGGATCAAGATGGAGGAGGTACAAAGGAGCCCCCAGAACCACCTACTGTGAGCAGCAAGAAAAAGTCCAGTAAAAAAGATGTGATAAGTCAGACCGTACCAAACTCAGACCTGGATTGGGTCAAGAATGCCCAGAAAGCATTTGACAGTACAGAAGGGAAAAGGGAAGGTTATTCTGCAGATAGTGCCCAAGAGGCATCACCAGCCAGGCAGAACGTGAGTTCTGCCAGTAATCCTGAAAATGACTCAAGTCATGTCCGGATTACTATCCCCATCAAGGCACCCTCTCTGGATCCAACCAACCATAAGAGGAAAAAGAGACAGTCTATTAAAGCGGTGGTGGAAAAGATCATCCCAGAGAAAGCCCTGGCTTCTGGACTCACTATGAGCAGTGAAGTAGTTAACAGGATACTTTCCAGCTCTGAGGGGAATAAGAAGGATCCCCGTGTCCCTAAGTTGGGTAAAATGATAGAGAATGAGTCCCCCTCAGTTGGCCTTGAAACTGGTGGAAATGCCGAGAAAGTTATCCCAGGAGGTGTGTCTAAGCCACGGAAGCCGCCCATGGTCATGACACCTCCAACGTGCACAGATCACTCTCCATCAAGAAAGCTGCCGGAAATCCAACATCCAAAATTTGCTGCAAAACGAAGGTGGACTTGCAGCAAACCGAAACCCAGCAGCATGCTTCGAGAGGCAGTTATGGCCACCTCTGATAAACTGATGCTGGAGCCCCCATCTGCATATCCCATCACCCCATCCAGCCCTCTGTACACCAACACAGACAGTCTTACTGTGATCACTCCAGTCAAAAAGAAGCGGGGACGACCAAAGAAGCAGCCTTTGCTCACAGTTGAGACGATTCATGAGGGTACTTCTACCAGCCCCGTCAGTCCCATCAGCCGAGAGTTTCCTGGCACTAAGAAAAGAAAGCGACGACGCAATCTAGCGAAGTTGGCCCAGCTAGTGCCGGGAGAGGACAAACCCATGAGTGAGATGAAATTTCACAAGAAAGTTGGAAAGCTCGGCGTGTTGGATAAGAAGACCATCAAAACTATCAATAAGATGAAGACACTAAAGAGGAAAAACATCTTGAACCAGATCTTGTCCTGTTCCAGCAGCGTTGCTCTGAAGGCAAAAGCTCCCCCAGAGACCAGCCCTGGGGCGGCAGCCATTGAAAGCAAACTGGGCAAGCAGATTAATGTCAGCAAGAGGGGAACCATCTACATCGGCAAGAAGCGGGGCAGGAAGCCAAGAGCAGAGCTGCCACCCCCATCCGAAGAACCCAAAACAGCCATCAAGCACCCTAGGCCTGTTTCTAGCCAGCCGGATGTTCCAGCCGTGCCTTCCAACTTCCAGTCACTTGTGGCGTCTTCACCAGCAGCTATGCACCCACTTTCAACACAGTTAGGTGGGTCAAATGGCAACCTGAGCCCTGCCAGCACTGAAACCAATTTTTCAGAGTTGAAAACTATGCCAAATCTCCAGCCCATCAGTGCTCTTCCAACCAAAACCCAAAAGGGAATACACAGTGGAACCTGGAAGCTGTCTCCACCCAGACTGATGGCCAACTCCCCTTCACACCTGTGTGAGATTGGCTCCCTAAAGGAAATCACGCTGTCTCCTGTGAGCGAGTCCCACAGTGAGGAGACGATCCCCAGCGACAGCGGCATTGGGACAGACAACAATAGCACTTCTGACCAAGCGGAGAAGAGTTCAGAATCCCGAAGGAGGTACTCTTTTGACTTCTGCTCCCTGGACAACCCGGAGGCCATTCCGTCAGACACCAGCACGAAGAACCGGCATGGCCACCGGCAGAAGCATCTCATTGTGGACAACTTTCTGGCCCACGAAAGCCTCAAGAAGCCAAAGCACAAGAGGAAACGGAAAAGCCTGCAAAACCACGATGACCTCCAGTTTCTGGCAGACCTGGAGGAGCTCATCACCAAGTTCCAAGTGTTCAGAATCTCCCACCGGAGTTACACCTTCTACCACGAGAATCCATATCCCAGCATTTTTCGTATTAATTTTGATCACTATTACCCGGTGCCATATATCCAGTATGACCCGTTGCTCTATCTTCGTAGGACTTCAGACTTGAAGTCAAAGAAGAAGCGTGGTAGGCCTGCAAAAACCAATGACACCATGACAAAGGTGCCTTTTTTACAAGGGTTCAGCTACCCTATTCCCAGTGGAAGTTACTATGCACCCTATGGAATGCCTTACACATCAATGCCTATGATGAACCTTGGTTATTACGGTCAGTACCCAGCTCCTTTGTACCTATCGCACACGCTTGGAGCAGCCTCCCCATTCATGAGGCCAACAGTGCCACCACCTCAGTTCCACACAAACTCCCACGTAAAGATGTCCGGTGCAGCTAAGCATAAAGCTAAGCATGGAGTACACCTGCAGGGACCTGTTAGCATGGGCCTCGGTGACATGCAGCCTTCTCTGAACCCTCCCAAGGTTGGCAGCGCCAGTCTGTCCAGCGGTCGACTCCATAAGAGGAAACACAAACACAAGCATAAGCACAAGGAAGACCGGATCCTAGGGACCCACGACAACCTGAGCGGTCTCTTTGCAGGCAAAGCCACAGGCTTCTCCAGCCACATTCTGAGCGAGCGGCTGAGTGGTGCAGACAAAGAGCTCCCGCTGGTGAGTGAAAAGAACAAGCATAAGGAGAAACAGAAGCACCAGCACAGTGAAGCCGGCCACAAAGCTTCTAAGAACAACTTTGAGGTGGACACCCTGTCTACACTGTCACTTTCCGATGCCCAGCATTGGACACAGGCCAAGGAGAAAGGAGACTTGAGTAGTGAGCCTGTGGACTCATGCACGAAAAGATACTCTGGCAGTGGCGGGGATGGTGGCAGCACGAGATCAGAGAACCTGGACGTGTTCAGTGAAATGAACCCTTCTAATGACAAGTGGGACAGTGACGTGAGTGGGAGTAAAAGGAGGAGCTATGAAGGCTTTGGGACGTACAGGGAAAAGGACATCCAAGCTTTCAAGATGAACCGCAAGGAGAGAAGTTCTTATGACTCCTCCATGTCTCCAGGTAAGGCTGACTTTTTCTTCAGACTTGGACTGTCTAGTTATTTAATTGCTGGGCTTTGCACCTTAGACATCTGTGGTACGTTGTGTTCACTAGCTTGCAAAGAGGTGGGAATCAAATTAAAATGGATCTCCTTTCACATTTGAGTTTTCCGCACATTTTATAGATTGTTTACTTGGTATCTACTATCTTTCCTCTTTCCTGGAGCCATTGTTTGAGAAACGGTGAAGCCATAACCCTCATAGCTGCCTAGGCTACAGTCGTACACACTACAGTTATGTTTTTTATTAAAGAGGCTGTTCTTGGGTCTTCATCTGATCTAATGGTACAGTTTACTGTTTGGATACAGCCTCTAAAACTTATTAGGAATACCAATAAGATGCAAGAATGCCAAACCTGGAAGGAAATGACTAGCTTGTTTATCTGGCATGCCAGCTCCAGAAGTCACACATCTTATGTAAGAAGTCTACGGCAGAGCCATTAGAAGCTGATGCATAATGAATCCTGAAGTCTAACTGATCAGGTAGCCATAGCCCTGGGCCATATTTTTGCCATGGGCATTTGATAAGCTGTCCTAGACAGGCCCCTAAAATGAAGACTTGACTGCATTCAGCTACTTGTCATTTTTGCTCACTAAGTGGAAGTAGGCAGGCTGGAAGGTGGTGTGTGCCTCCTGCTTTCAGGTGACCTTATAACTGTGTCTCTGCACATTCACTAGAAAGGGATTTTTCTTACTAATTTAAACTGAAATGTTGGTTGCTACTAGAAAAATCCTATTCCTTGTCAGTTGCTGGCATAATTTCCTTGCTAACCTCCCAACCACACAAATCCTGCCCCACTTTTAGGGCCTCACATTTCTGCCAAAGTATCCCTTTGACCCTGGCCTTACATCACGTATGATAAGACTCATATAGAAGACTAGAGCCGTTATTTATTAGGAAAATAGTAGAAACTTCTTACCTAGGAGTTGCAGAAGCTAAAAAAAAAAAAAAAAAAAAAATTATTGTGTTCTCCCTGCCCGCACATAATATAAAACCCTCTGACTAAAGCCAGGCTTTAAAAAAACCAATCATCCATGTTTAAGGTTTGGTGTAAGATTTCACTTCTGTGTATGATGTGTACCACTCACTTGTCCTCTCCCTTCCCAGGGAGCCCATATTTCTTGAAGGCAAGAATAGTCTATTCATGAAGAATTAGAGACATTTTCTAGGCCAGCAGATTTCAGAAAGAAATATGATTATGAGGTAGAAACCACTTAAAGATCGCCCCAAATTACCACTAGCTTGTGAGTTGTAGTGTTAGATGTTCTCCTTGGCTAATGAAGAGACCAATTAGCAGTCGCATCTCCTGCATATGTTCAAGGTAATAAATGACCTACACTTTGTGTCTGCCCAAAGTAGACATGCTCATCTGAGCTTCATCATTTCTCATCATCAGACTTTGTGGAAGGTGCTTGGTTTTATGCAGAGAGCAGACAAAGCCCACCTGGACAGAATCTTGGATGACATGTGAGAAACACCGTTGATGTCTTTCAGCATGAAACTGATTCATGGGACCTACACTAGCTGTGGACAGAAGGTGTTCTTATTTTTGTAATTGTATGAGCCTTATTTAGCTAGAAAATAATGATGAGGGGTTATTGTTAAGAACCTACAAGCAAAAATCCTAACTTAACAGACCCAAAGAGCAAAATCTCAAGAAGCTAAAACCAGATGTTGTTACAAGTTAGGTTTCTCAGCAATTTTACCAGGATTTGTCTGTGGCCATGCTGTATTGCTGAGTGAGTGCTGGTTGACTTCATAAAGTTTCCCAGCTGGGGCTCACATCTAGTCACTGTGTGCCCCCACTCTAGTTATATTGCTTTTCATGTGTTTGCATTTATGTAACGCTCATCACTTCATTAAAACTCCTCCTCATCCCTGTCCCATCTTCTCCTCTGATCTTCAGGCAGACACTTGAGGTAAGCAGAAATAGGTATCATGACAGTGTCATGAAAGAGAGCTGGATTCCACCTGAAGAACTGAATACAAGGCCCAACACTGTTACTAATTCTCTGTGTGGCCTTAGGCATGGAATTCCACTTCTTTTAGGTACTGTCTGCCCATCTGTAACTTAAGGGGTTGGGCCAGACCTCTTGCGTATAGTGTGCCTCCATTTTGAAAGCCATTTCACATAAGTTTCTGTGTAACGCCCTTCCTGTAATCTTATATGACTGGCACTTTTATTCCTATATTACAGATCAGGATACTGAGGCACAAAGAGATCAAGTGAACTCTCTAGGTTCAAAAAGCCATTGGTCTTTATTCTAAGCCCAGAACTTTGCCTGCTGGATTGAAGCTTGACTGCCTGTCACTGAGCGAGGAAAGCTGTGTTTAGAACACAGCCCTTGGTGCCCAGTCCAGTGCTCCTCTCTGTCATGTCTGTGCTTTCAGAATCTTACTCATCCTCAGATCACATGCCCTTCCCTAAGGTGTCTGCACAGTGGTAATGTGATGATTACAGAAGAGAGCAATTAAGGAAAGAAGACATCCCTTTGTTTAATTCCTGACCAGTGTAGAAGGAATCCTTATGGCCTTACCTTTTCTGAATATCAGCCTGGAGACACATCATGGACAGAGCTTCTACCTCTGTCCTTACTAAAATCCAGCGCTCTGAGTTATTTTTGCCACTGCTTTGTGTCTGTCTCTGTCCTCTATGAGCTTATATTTTTCCCAGAACTTTAATGAATCATAATTGTTGGTGGCTGCTACATCTCTGTGAGCTATGCCTGATGTTCCTGCATATCTCATTGAGCTTCTTACTGAGACAGACCAGATTCCCTCTTATTCCCCTCCCATCCAAGCCTTAGCCTCTCATTGCCTATATCTCGAATGTCTCCTTCATTGCTGTGCCCCCAATGCGTGAGAGAAAAATATCTTTAGCATCACATAGAATCCAATGTCAAAGTTTGTCAAGACTCCCTGAAGAGCGTTCACCTTAATGTGATACACACTGAAGAGTGCTAAGTTCCATGAAAAGACAGGAGGCAGATGAGATGAAGCTGAGCCTACTAGATGCATTAAGAGCTTTCAGTGACTTTATCTACGTGGAGGTGTCTATTCAGCTGGATGGTACTGAGGGTCATGATTGGAAATAAGCATCTGCACTTTCTATAACTTCTCTCCCTCCACCTTTTCCCTTCTTCACACTTGATTCATTTCCTTAGCATCTGAATGTCCTATTTCACATGAGCTATTCTTCTCTAAAATACAGTATAAATACAGATGTCACCCTTTAGCCTGTTGAGTATCAGATTTAGGAATAGAGTCAAGAGAAGGCTTTGAGTGTTCCCTGAAATCAGAGCTGAAAAAGACACCATATAAATGTGAGTCATTACCATTGTGGAGAGAGGAATTAGAGACCCTATTTAGCAATAGCAGCAGTTGTACACTCCATTTCCTTTTTCTTGCTTGGGAAATCTTTCATTCTTTGTCTCCCTGGCTCAGCAGATGGCTGCATTGTCTTGTTATCCCTCTTCCAATACACCTAGAGATAGGATGCAGTACGGACTCCTGAACATTTTTCTGTATTTTACTCCTTTTTTTGGTTTCAGAATGCAGTGGCTCTTTTGGCCTGTTTTCTAAATGCATACCATCTGCTAAATGTCCATTTATAAAAATGCTTTCCTGGGGCCAGAAAATGGATAAATAGTGGGAAGGTGCATAAGCCTTATCGGCCCCTATTTGGGCCTCTTTATTGGCAGGCGTTGCCATCTCTTGCACACTAACATGCTGCAGAGGGCCAGAAGAGCAAATGCATAGCCCAAGGATGGCAATGCATAGTCAGAATGATGTCATGTGCCCTCAAAGCCAAGTTTTCATAAGGCAGTAGAAGAGTGATGAGTGACGTTTTCTCTTCAGACCACTTGGAAACAATCTTTGCATACTTTGACCTAAAGTTATGCCAGATACTGAGACCTCATGACAACTGCTGTCCAAACTCCTATCAGATAATTTTAAAAAAACAGTGAAATGAGTGAATCTACATGTGTTACCTCTTAGTTTAATGCCATTGTTAAAAAGGTAGCCATCCCAAGTTCCCAAATGTCAAGTACTTTCCTCATGATGAGTGGATGCCGAGAACTGATTCTGAGTGCACATCTCAGATATCCAAATCCTGCCATGTTGGTAGCTGGATTCCCTGGTACCTGATCCCCTCTACCTCTCCCTGTGGTTTCTATCTTGCCCTTTGCCAACTCCTCTTATCAGCACTGTAGAAATTAGAGGAGGCAGTCTCTGCTGTCACTCACTGGCAGGATATGGATACTCAAGCCAAAAATAATACAAAAACCTCCTCTAAGCAGTCATCCAGATGAGGGAATTAACCACATGGATGTAATGTCATGAAAACTAAATGAAAGCCTTTGAGGATCATTCCCTTAAAATGGAATAAAAGAAGAAGAGGACTAATGGAAGGAGAACATTAAGACCAGGAATAAAGAGAGTAAAACCTGGGAAGCTGATGAAGTATAGTCTTTTTAACCTTAATCCAAGTCCAATTCTGAGTCCTCATGTGGGAGGAAATGAAAGATTAATTAGCTAATGGCTACGGTGCAGTTTACATAAGATTAGGAAGATCTGTCCAAGTCTTATCTCTCACACTAACCAGCTGAAAGACCTCTTCTGTTTTTTGACTTTCAGTTTTCTAAAATGGGACTATGACAACAAAAGTTCTGATCAGATCTGATAGTCTAGGATTCTAAAAGCCTCAAATTTATACAATGGAATTTCAGTATGTACACACACACTCCCCCCCCCCCCACACACACACGTACAGGCAGAAGTTGCAGAGAAAATAGCCCAGTTATTGACCATGTTGACCAAATAATTAGTTGTTCAATCAAGTTTGAAAACAGATATCACTGGTTGTATATTCATCTATGAGACTCACCCCATTCATCATTAGCTCTGGCCACTTCACATAGCCATTGGATTTCTCCTCTGCAAAAGGTGGGGCTCCTAGTACTGAGTCCCACCAAAAAAAATGAGCTTGCTCCTTGTACAGGCTGAAACCATAGTCTCCATCTGAGACACAAATAGGTTAGAACACGAATATGAACAATTTTGTGGGGACAGGCAGAGCACACTTGGATTTGTATTTAGACTCAGAATTAAATGAATCTTAATAATGTAGTACAAACACCTCGTTCTGCTGATGAGCACACTGAGGCTTAAGAAGGTCAAGTGACTCATCTAATGATACATATTTAATTGGGTGAAAAGCTCAGACTGGGAACCTTCTCATTAGGGAGAGGGGCAGGGAAAGGGAGAGAGAGAGTGAATACGAGAGAAAAAAACAGAAAGGTGAGTCATGGGAGAGATGTTAAGCTATATGTTTTCTTTTGCTGTGAGCTGTTGTAAAAGGTAAGCATGTCTTTGACAATAATTTGGTTTCCAGGCTATCTCTGGGGACCCATATTTGGGACTAGAAACGATCTTTGTGGGCTCTGATGGAAGTCATTTTTTTTTCCTTTCCTGTCTTAACAATTGCACATACTTATTTTATTGAGCCTCCCAAGGTTCCTCCTAAGGTTTCCTTTTGGAAACCAAGAATTAATCAAATTAAATGATATAACCCATAACTTTCTAGCAATGAAACAAAAAAAAAATAACATAGACTCATAGCATCTCTTTTGCTACATTGAAATCAGAAATCGAGCAATTCTACCTTTGGAGCTTGAAGTCCCCCAAGCCATTTATCTTCCGACAGTTGGCAAACATTCTCCTGTCCTGGTGAAAGTTTTTATTTATACCTCTGTGGGATTGGGAAATTATGCAGATTCAGGTGTGGGTACAGAGAAGTTAACAATTTTGACAGACTTGGCTTTGCTCAAATAGGAATCCTTTCTTGGCTGGAGAAATCAGGAAGCATGCCTTCGAAAGGCTGGCCTGTCACTGGGCAGAGATAAGCTAGGCACCTTTGGAAGGAAACTCCAGAAAACCATCTCTTCACTCCATAAAAGAACAAGTGATGAATACTTTTAGAATTGTGGCCTAGGCTTGAGCCAGTATAGCACTTAATCCAAGTTGACTGAATTCAAGTGAAAGTGATAAGGACAATACAAAATTTTTTAATGATTTATTTAGTGCCTAGTATGTATGAGGCTTGTGGCAATCCCAGGAAGAAATCAAAGATGAGTAACTCAATGCTTTTGCCTTCAAAGAGGCTACAATCCAGGAGGACCCCTATAATTTAGAGGAACAAATCAGCAGCACCTCCTCATATTATAAAGCCGGCTGTAAGAGCCACCAGAAAGCCATAGAGAAAGAGGAAGGGCTGTCCAAATGACGTGTGAGCCACCTCTGTGTTCTGAACTGGAGAGGGGAGGTGGGATCTGGAAATACACTTCATAGTTGCCACCATATGAGATGGGTCTTGAGTGATGCAAGACGCTTTTGGAGAGTGGAGATAGTACAGGTGGTTATGGGAGATGGAGTAGGAAGCATGACCTAGTACAGGAGCAAAAAAAGGTACATAGGCGGAAATACCCAAGAAATATTTGGGAAAACATGCATAGTGCAGTTTTTTGTTTTTGTTTTTTTGAGACAGTCTCACTCTGTCGCCCAGGCTAGAATATAGCGGTGCAATCTCACCTCACTGCAACCTCCACCTCCCGGACTCAAGCAATTCTCTTCCTTCAGCCTCCCAAGTAATTGGGACTCCAGGTGCACACACCCAGCTAATTTTTGCATTTTTAGTAGAGATGGGGGGGGCCTCACCATATTGGCCAGGCTGGTCTTGAACTCCTGACCTCAAGTGATCTATCTGCCTCAGCCTCCCAAAGTACTGAGATTACAGGTGTGAGCCACCACGACCAGCCCATAGTGCCGTTTTATTGGGGTTTGGATCTGTAGTTGGGGAACACTGCCAGATAAAATGAGGAAAGAATGTTGTATTTAGGGACTAGAGGGTCTTCTTCCCATACTCTGAGGTTTGTACTTAATCAAGTGAGCAGTAGCAAGGCACTTTTTATTTTATTTTATTTATTTTATTTTATTTTATTTTAGAGACAGTCTTCATTGCCCAGGATCCTAGCTCACTAAAACCTCCAACTTCTGGACTTAAGGGATCCTCCCACCTCAGCCCCACCCAAGTAGCTAGGACTATAGGTATATGCCATCATACCCTGCTAATTTTTTTTTAATTTTTAATATTGTAGAGGCAGGGTCTAGCTCTGTTGCCCAGGCTGGTCTTGAACTCCTGAGCTCAAGTGATCTTCCCTCCTCCACCTCTCAAAGCATTGGGATTATAGCTGTGAGCCACCGTGCCTGGCCAGAAGCTACTTTTTAAACAAGTGAAAGTCATAAAAATGACTAGATTATACTTTATCTTTCTTCCTTGACCACTCCTTTTCCCTAACCTCAATTGGGCAAGCTTACCTCATGTCTGTACTCTTCATGCTGTGTTGTAATTATTCACTCAGTTGTTTGAGTTGTACCCACCACCCTGCCCTTCCTCCTCCACCTTCCACCCCCAGATTATAACTAATCATGAAAGCATCATTATCTGCAAAGATGCTCAAGCAAAAAATATATTTAAAAAGAGACATCCTTGATTTCATCTCTTTCCTTCTCTAGCTAAAGTCAAAGGTGATTCTCGTGTGTTGCCTCCAGGCACTGAGAGGGTGGGAGTACGTGAACAGAATCCTAGAAATCAGAGGGGAAACCCTGCTGGTGTCCAGAGTGATGAGGGGTTTAGGCAGCAGTTGCCAGTGCTGTGCAGAGCTAGACCTAGAGACTCACCAAGGAGAGAGTCAGAGGGAATGAACAAAGGAAGGTGGAAGAGATGACCTTGCCACCCACTTTAAACAGAGAGGCAGAGGAAGCAGGGACCAGGAAGGATGCAGAGAAGAAATGCCAGAAATGCTGGAGAATGAATTTAAGAAGAAAGAAGTGATCAGCAGATGCCAAGTTCACAGAGAATGAAAACAAATGAAAATATGCAGGAACATATTGTTGACCCCGAAGACAACAGAAATGTTAAACATTATGTATTTGCTGTCTCATATGTTTGGAGCTTCGTGGGCTATATGCCCAGGCTGGATAACAAGGAGTTAATGAATAATGATGAGAGAATGGGGGCTTCAGGTGCAGAAAATGAAAACATTGCTGTGGTTCCAGCAGTGCCTCAGCTTCTAAGAAGACTGTGAAGTCAGCCATTGATGAGAAGTGATGCTTCCATTCTCAATAGGCCTTAAGTCAAAGTTTCTCCAATTCTGAGAGCAGAAACACAATGTCCCTTATGCTATGTCATCCCACATGACATAGTATAAGGCCAAAAAGGCCATGTAGAGAAAAGGTAAAGGTTATAGTATTTGAAAAGGGGGAAGAGATTTCAGGTCAGCTTCCCCTTCCCTGCCTCACAGACACACAGGCACATAACTTTTGATCATCATGATGACTATTTCTGTGGTACCTTGGGTGTTTTCTGTGTCTCTGTGAATACATGGAAGAATGAACAAGTTATCACAAGTTCTAATAAATGGATCTGTTACTGAACACTTGCTATGTACAAAAGATTATAGATGAAAGCCTAACTGTCAGTCTTACAGAGCTTTTTACTAGTTTGTGGAATAAAATATATATATGCTGGTGCATAAAAAGCTTGCACTCCTAAAAATGATTGAGAGGTCTTTGGTCACCCAACATATAGCATAGTGCCAGGGACAATTAGGGAGATCAGAAGGAAAGAAAAAGCAAGAAAGAGGCTAAGTTAGCATTCATAAAACAACCAGAAAATAAATGCAGACCAAGTTTAATCCATGCTAACTCATTGGCCAACAATGGGAGCTGTGGGGACCCAGGATCAGGAAAGATAACAGTGAAAGACAAAGTCTGTGGCCGAAGCCTGAAGTGTAGGTGCATGGTGAGTGCTACAGCAGCAGGAGTGAAGATATGTGGGGGATACAGGAAGGCACTTGGCTAAATGGAAGTTAGCAGTTGAATGGGGATGGATTTTTTGTTTTTTTGAGACAGAGTTTTGCTCTTGCTACCCAAGCTGGAGTGCAATGGCACCATCTCGGCTCACCACAACCTCCACCTCCCAGGTTCAAGCAATTCTGCCTCAGCCTCCCAAGTAGCTGGTACTATGGGTGTGCACCACACGCCCAGCTAATATTTGTATTTTTAGTAGAGACGGGGTTTCATCACGTTGACTAGGATGGTCTCAATCTCTTGACCTCGTGATCCGCCTGCCTCAGCCTCCCAAAGTGCTGGGATTATAGGCGTTAGCCACCGTGCCTGGCCCGGGATGGATTTTTAAGAGGCACAGCTGCTGTGAAGAGGGTATTGAACTGCCTCCCAGAGGAAGGGAAGATACAGTGATGTTCAGGGGTGCTGAGTGTGAAATGTTTTGAGCTTGGTGCTAGGTGCTGAGTGAAATGATGAAGTACCTAGAAACTGTCCTCAAAGACCTTATACAACCAGCAGGAGACAAGAGATGGATATAGACTTATACCCAAAGCAATTAGCGAGAATAATGGGAGTATATGCACTTAATGACTAGAAATAAAAACCCACTCTACAAAAAAAGAAACCCATAAAATAACTATCAGTTAAATAAGCTGCATGTTGTAAAAACAAGTTGATATTAGTATTTGTCCTGTTACAAGAAATATTCAGAACCAGCTGGATAACAAGAAGGAGGCATTAAGCAGGGTCGACAGAGTACAGCAGGTAGGTCCCAAGATCTGCTTCTGCTGTGGTTTCCACACTCTTCAGTGCAGGAGCTGGGGAGAAAGGTGGGCAGTGAGTCAATAAGAAGATGGGGCTGACCTTGTTGATGGAGGATCTGAGGACCCAGAGATAAAAAGCTTTCCCTAAGGCTACATCACAGTTGTCCCATACATCTGAACAGGATGTTAGGCTTTTCAAAGTGCATTTCCTTACTTTCATTTGATCTTCAAAATCCAGTGGGGTCTGCGGATAGATGTTACTTTTCCACTTGACAGGCAAGGAAATCAGAACCCAAAGTAACCAAGCCATTTTTGTTCAGAAAACGTGCTAGATCTCAGGTTTCTTGGAATTTTCCCAGCACCACCCCACCCCCACCAGTTTTCCCACAATATTTCTTAAGCATTTGACCAGGCCAGTAGTGCAGCATAGCTTCCACATTATCCCTGAAGAACCCTTGCCAGTGGGTTAAATAGAGGAGCCCAGAATAAGGCACTAGCTAATAGTTAATTTTGTCTTTGCTAAAAATAGTTTTTTACGTATAAAGGGAGATCTTTGGAACCAGGGTTAGCCAAGCCCAGGGTCTGATGCCAATTCTGTGTGCAAAGCCTTCAGCTCACTTGGGGAAAGAGAACTTGAGCATGAATATCCCAAACATCACAAGGAAGACATAAATGATGCACAAAAATATTCTTGTTTGCTAAATTACAAAGCACTAAAACTAACATTTAAATCTTTGATTGTAAAATTACAGTTTAAGGGACTTTACCCACCTACTAGTAAACATACAAAAATTTGCACTTTAAATATGCTACACACTGACTGGGCACAGTGGCTCACACCTGTAATCTCAGCACTTTGAGAGACAGAAGCAGGTAGATTGCCTGGGCCCAGGAGTTCAAAACCAGCCTGGGTAACATAGGGAGACCCCCATCTCTACAAAAACGTGCAAAAATTAGCCAGGTGTGGTGGTGCATGCCTGTAGCCCCAGCTACTTGGGAGGCTGGTATGGGAGGACTCCTTGAGCCCAGGAGTTCAAGGCTGCAGGAAACCGCAATTGTACCACTGCATGACACTGCACTCCAGCCTGGGTAACAGAGCAAGACTCCATTAAAAAAGAAAAGTGATATACAGTAAAATAAAACCAGAATGGAGCCAGCCATTAAGAGAGACATGAGTTTGGGCTTACACCTCAACAGTTTGGGAAGTTGTTAGAGTGGATACCTCATCTCAGTTTGAATGTCCACGAGGAACTGGGCTGTAGGCTGAAGAAACTATGGTTCAAAGCCTGTCTGTCATGTCTTATATTGCAAGTAAGACCAATAGGCAAAAAAGGTTTCCCTTACAGGATATGCTTCTTTGCGCTGTTATATTTTTACTTTATTCTAATCACAGTTTAAAAATTATTTAGTGCCTAATATTTGTAAAACACAGTCCTGGGCAAAGTGGCAGCTATAATATGTAAAGGACATCTTGTCATTCTTTAGTAGGTGTGTCATAGTCCTACAAGTCTATGTCAGTATACCAATAAATAATTAACCTTTTCAGTGCTAAATTCTGTTTATTTGAGGTCCCAATGACAAGGACAATAAAAATAGATTCCCATCTATAAGCCTATAGCATGGGATTATTTGAAAAATGTTTTTATTACCTAAAAAATACCCTGTTAATAAAATTTGAAAAATTCAGAAAAAAATAAAATCACCTACAATCCCACTGCCCAGAAATAGCCACCATCCTAATGTAGACACACAGGTCCCCAGCTGATGGTGAGCACTCACGTTGCTTCTCTTCCAATCTGCCCTTTCTCCAGCCTAACCTAGGAAAATCAACTCACACTCCCCGCCGAGCCACACTCCAGCCTTTGTCTCCTCTTTCCCCACCACAATTATGGTTGCCAGGTCTTTTCAGTTTTCTCGTGTTTTCCCAGATTTGATCATGTTAACCGTTCCTTTTACATACCGTGTCATTACGCAAACAGGGGAATCTATTTTACAAATAAATGCAGGATGAATTGGGCATGAAAACCATACAGATTTCTAGATTGTCCTATTTAAAATCTCCACCAGATTTCAAGTGCCAGGATATCAACTGAGAAAGAGAAAAATTAGGGCTGAAGACAATTTCCAGACATTTTCCTTGAGTGTCACTGAGTGTTGAGTGTTTCTCCTTAGTCAATGTAAGACAAGGGGAAACGCAATAAATTTTTCAAAGTTTGAAATTCCAACTCATCTCAGCAATGTAAAATGTAATCAGCCAGTTTTCGTTACAAATACCATTCCCACTTCGCACACGTACAACATAGGCAGGCAGACAGACACACACACACACAAACACACACACACGCACAGAGCACCTAACAACAAATCAAGTTATGGCTACTCTCAATGGTCAGTGTTGCCATCACTCATACCAAGAGCATTTAGAGAGAAGGCACTTGCTATTAATTTTAGGCTTATAACAGAACTACCTTATGCTTGCTGATTATATAGATATTCTAGTATATCTATGGAAATTCCTAAGAAAATTGTAAAGCTAATAGTTTTCCATTTCAAAACCCAGCTCTCCTGTTTGTTTTTCCTTCCATTGCTCCTCAACCAGTAAGTCCACGTCTATATATGCTCCCAGTTGGACTTCCGCACAAGGGATCAGGCAAAGGAGAAAACAAAATCTTCTAGGAAACTTTTTTTTTTTTTGAGACAGAGTCTCATTCTGTTGCCAGGCTGGAGTGCAGTGGCGCAATCTCGGCTCACTGCAACCTCTGCCTCCTGGGTTCAGGCGATTCTCCTGCCTCAGCCTCCCGAGTAGCTGGGACTACAGGCACGTGCCACCACGCCCGGCTAATTTTTTGTATTGTTAGTAGAGATGGGGTTTCACCATGTTGGCCAGGATCTCTTGACCTCGTGAGCCACCCACCTGGGCCTCCCAAAGTGCTGGGATTACAGGCGTGAGCCACGTGCCTGGCCCAGGAGACTTCTTAAATCTCCATGGGTAATGCAAGCATCGCAGAAGGTTTGCTCACATTGCTGAAATAGCTTTTCTCTTTCACTCTTCCCACATTATTTTTGAATTTCAACTGTGATAGAGGTAAGTCTATTGCAGTATCTGTCTTAGAAAGGAGAATCCTGTTTCTGAATGTCTTTCCTGATGATGAAGACTTTAATAGTAGCTCCCTCAAGTGAGTCCCCAGATTTGAATGTTAGCTCCACCTATAGTGTCCCTGGGACACCAGAAACATTTCATTCACATGAGCTTACGTTCCATCATGCCAGGGTTGCAACATCTTGGTCCAGAGCAATGATGCTGTGCTTCATTTTTCATTTCGGTGATCCTTTGGGCAATAATCAAACAAAGCTCGATTGCATCTGTCTCTCCTTACTGCTCTAACTAAATAAGTATATTAATTATTGGAACGAAAAGAATGGAATATTTTTTTCATGGAACACCTATGAAGGCAGCCATAAGTAAATGAATAATTGATGTCAGATGCAGAAATATCATTTCCTATTACATTATGTGTAAAACGATCTGGCTTGAAAGACCTTCCACTATCCACTCTTGCTGGTCTCACCTTGTTTCCTGATCATTTTCACGTATTCTCTCACTAGGAGTCCTACTAAATCTCCTCCTTAGCCTATAGAAAATATCATAATGAGCCCCTTAACTGAGTGTGCAGTCACCACATGGCTTCTTCACGTAGAACTTCCTCTACTTTTCCATCTGGCTTGTATATTTCACCTACTAATTTTCTTAGCCATTCTGGCATCTCCTGATTCCCTCATATAACTAATATTTTCACTTTCATTTCAGTGCTTATTTTTATGTGGCCTTGTATTGTTTACCTTTGTCTCGGGTGTGGATGTCTTATTCACCCAAATCAAATCTGAGTTGTAGGAGAATTGCAGTCATGTCATACTCTTTCCATAGCTTATACAGTCTTTAGGTTGGTGCTGAGCACAGATATTACTGGCCAAGTGACTGTGTTGGTCCTTGCAGACCACCATCATTTCCTGACTCATGCTTTAAGAAGCACTAACTTAAGAATAAATTCAACAATTTCTTTTCCTTTTCTTTTCTTTTCTTTTCTTTTTTTTTTTTTTTTTTTTTTTTAGACTGGGTCTTGCTCTGTCACCCAGGCTGTAGTGCAGTCGTGTGATTTCAGCTCACTGCAACCTCCGCCTCCCGGGTTCAAGCGATTCTCCTGCCTCAGCCCCCTGTGTAGCTGGGACTATAGGCACCCGCCACCATGTGCAGATAATTTTTTGTATTTTTAGTAGAGACGGAGTTTCGCCATGTTAGCCGGGATGGTCTTGATCTCCTGACCTCCCGATCTACCCACCTCGGCCTCCCAAAGTGCTAGGATTACAGATATGAGCCACCGCACCCAGCCCATATTCGACAATTTCTCATGCAACTTAGTAGAGCAAAGAAAGGCCAGGAGTTAAAGACTCAGATCTAGATTTGGACACTAAATATCCCACTTGCTTGCAGTGCAACCTTGGGTAACTTAGGCTCTTAGATCTCCCTTTCCTCCTCCAAAAAATGAAGCTATTAATACCCACCACAGAGTTTTATTAGAGCCAAAGAAGAGTAAAATACACAGGAGTATTCAGCACACTGCTTACCACATAGTTGTCAATAATGTTCATTTCCTTTCACTTCCACTTTGGATAATATATTCAAACAGAAAATACAGAACAACAGATTGCTATAGAAGTCTTCTTTAAACAGCAGGCTTTCCTGCCCAATTACACTCTAACCAGCATGAGGTTAAATCCAGCTCCGAACACACTGTCACACAGGGAAAGGCAGAAATTAGCTGGACCACAGTTGTAGTTCACGATGAAGATGAGTCGGGATTATACTGTTATGGTGGAAAAGTAACCCAATACACATTTCACCCAAAGATAATGGAAAGTTCACTGAGTAGGCATTATCTGTAGAACTTGGGAGTTCTCTGGAAAGGGCAGTCATCGCTATCTCTTGGCATCGGGACTGTCATGGCGAGAATGTGTATGACTATGCGGTAGTACCTGTTTTGCAGACCAATGTATCTGCTTACCCCAGCCATAAAAATGCAGTGATAAGAAAAATGATGTAATGTGTATTCATACTCTATTGTTGTTGTAACAAACCACAAATTTAGCAGCTTAAAACAATGCAAATGTGTTATTTTACCATTTCTGTATGTCAGAAGTCAAGAGGGCACAGGTGGGTTCTCTGTTTAAGGTCTTACGGGGCTGAAGTCAGGTGAGGTCAGAGTTGTGTTCCTCACTAGGGGCTCTGGAGAAGAACCCACCTCAGAGGTCGATCTAATTGCTGACCTACTTAGTTTCCTGTGGTTTTAGGTCCGAGACCTTTTGCTGGCCTTTGCTTCTAGGGCTACCCACATTACTTCTAATTCTTTCCATGTAGCCCATCCAGCAGAAGAGTCAAATCTCTGTGAGTCTTGGACACTCCTTCCCCACCGCACCCAGCCCCTGGGAATTTCTTGCTCTTCTCTGAATACAAGTACCACATTCCCCCACACCTTCTGGCTTTTGCACATGCTCTATCTCTCTCTCAGAATACTTTGCAGAGAGGAAGATACTAGCATTTTGCCTCATGACTGAGTACCTGTGTATATTACTCTGTGTGATCTGGTAGATGGAGGTCTACCTTGTGGATAAGTTAGAAAATGAAGTGAAAAAAACATCAATTCTAGAACTGAAAATTGCCCAGCAGGATGGTAAAGAAAGACAGTTCATTTTTAGACTGGCATGTGGAACGCTCCATGAAGGAGGTGGTACTATACCTGGTCCTAAATAACTGGTTGGATTTAGGTACACAAGGAATAAAGAAGAACCATTGAGGGTAAAAAAAAAATTATATATATATATACACACACACATATATATACGTATATATATATGTATATACATATATATATGTAGTGTTCTTTGAGGAAAGATTGCATTTATTCATCATACACACACACACACAGTTCCTAGGAATACAAGAATGAACAAGAAAGATGAAAGATAGGTCTCCAATACTCATGGAGTTTATAGTCTATTAGCAGATGTGCAAGAAGAAGAAAAAGCAAATGTAATAATTAAATGATTCAATGTGATAAGTTTTGAGAAAGAGAAGCTGGATAGTGGGCGTGATCTGCTATACTTCAGTAGTAAATCTATCCACGTGGACGACCTGGTAGAAAGCCAGCTAAGTAAGGCGTGGCCTTATCAGAGAGTCTGGACTGCTAAGTGGTAGGTGTTGATAGGGCACTACCAGCAAGAGGAGAACACTGGGAGCAAAGGAATGGCAGAGTGATCACTGTGTCTTATGCAGATTAGTATGGCCTACTGTTACTTACCTTGATGGTTTAAGTAGTTCCTGACCATCTTCCAATTTTGATGTATGTCTGAATGGCTTCATAAATTCTTTCTTCCCAAGTAGGCAACAGTGAGTTTTTCTTGAATCCCTGCCTGAATGATTGAGTTTCAATCACCTTCTCCTTGAGGGTGCGCTGGTGAGACACACCAGCAACCAAAACCTGTTTGTCATCTAGGAATAGCCTGCATACTAGGAGGAGGTGGCTTGGAACATGTGTAAAATCAAAACATTTCTCACTCTTAATTTCTTTTCACAGTTCAGAATCTGTGTTCTATTCCATGTGAAAAGTAAAATAACTCCCTTGCTCAGATTTCTTGCTGACATTTCTTTTTGGTGGGAGTCAGGGGTAGGGGTTCACTCTGAATGCTTTACTATACCTCCTGCTACAGCTCTGTGGCATTTTCATAAAATACCAACCACCAAAATTCTAGTAATCACAAAAACATGTGCGTTCTCCTCATATCCACTGAAATTCTTTCTCTCATTAAAAAATAGAAGTCTCAGAAATGTAATTAGAAAGCTAAACGGGATATCTTTACATTCTTTTGGTTTCAAGGGGGAGAAAAGCTACAGTTTTTCTAATTTCCCTTCAGTTCAATGCTACTCCTGAATGGGGAAAATGATACAAAACGTCTGAAGAATTGAGACTCTGACACAAGGGGATGATTTGTATTTCCTTGTTATTAAAAAAGAAGAAAAAAACCCTCAGTTATGTCTAATCTTTAGGAACGCAGTACCCTGTCCAACCCACGAACTGTTGGCAGGATCATAACTCTACACAGAATGTTCTTTTAAGCTTTCCCCTCTTCCCAAGCCTGTCCTATGAAGTTATAAATCTCAGCATTTAGAGACGTTCTTATGCAAATAAAGGAAGGACTTTAGGTTGGGCCCTTTGGCGTTGATTCTGCGTAGGGCATGCTAGGGGAACAGCCCCAAGAAAAGCAGGCATATTTGCATGGCCAGGCTCTCGGTTTTACTTTATTTGTGAAACCCCATTTGTCCCTCCCACACCAAGTACCTACTTTGGGAACTATGATTTCATAGTACCTAGAGGAAGTTTTACCCAACCCCTTACAACATCCTCCTGATTGCTTGGAAAATGAAATGACTCTGAAGATCAGACTCTGCTGCTTCTTGCACTGCCTTCTCTTCTGTTTATAGCTGCCTCCTGATTCCACCTATGCAACATTCCCTTTAGACTTTGTTGCAGCAGGCAGAGCAGTGTGGCCTCAGGTGTAGCTGCACCTGGAAAAACCCAAATAATGTCCACTTGAGGTCACATAGGCAAGCAGATGTCCTGAATCTATTGCTGCCCTTGAGTCAAAGAATTCTAAGTCTCCATGTCTGGTTATTTTGCCTGCTCCGTGATAGTGACATAGTTTTCAAAATACATTCATGTGCGTTCTCTCCTTTGACCATCATAACCCCATGAGCCGAGCACTCATATAACTTCCCCAGGGAGCACATCCAGTGGTTTTGCTCAGGGACTTAAGCCAAAAACTGATGGGCACCCACTGACAGGACAGTGAGTTATCACTGTAAGGAAATGGGAAAAGAAAGAGACTGACCGAAGAAATCCAGCCAGGCAGGCTTGGGCAGGTCACTTAAACAACCTCTGCCTGTTTTCACAAATCCAAAATAGGGATAACAGTAGTTAGCACCTCACAGGGTATGTCTGCTTATAAAGTTGTAGCATAATGCCTGACTCATAGGAAATATACCATAAATGTTAGTGGTTATTAATGATTATTATTAATGATGTATTGAGCACCTATAGTATACCAACCTTTATTTCATATTTTGTTTACAATGATTCTAGTTGGTTTTCAATAGTAGAATACATCACTGTTGGTATAATTACAAAAGCATGGGCTTAGTTTTTTTATTTTGTTTCATTTTTTTGAGATAGAGTTTCACTCTTGTTGCCCAGGCTGGAGTGCAATGGTGCCATCTCGGCTCACTGCTACCCCCACCTCCTGGGTTTAAGCAATTCTCCTGCCCCGGCTTCTCAAGTAGCTGGGATTACAGGCATGAGCCACCACACTTAGCTAATTTTGTATTTTTAGGAGAGACAGGGTTTCACCATGTTGGTCAGTCTGGGCTCGAACTCCTGACCTCAGGTGATCCACCTGCCTAGGCCTCCCAAAGTGCTGGGATTACAGATGTGAGCTACTGCGCCCGGCTGGGCTTGCTTTTAAACAAATATGTAGTAAGAATCTACCTATTTTGTGTCAGGGAATCTAATATACAGAGACCCAAACGATGTAATTGCTGCCCTCTGGAGGCTGCCATTCCAAGTGAGGGAGATGCTCTTGGAGACAGAGAAGGGCAAGATGTTTTTGGTGCTGAGACAGTGTGGGGCCATTGGGGGCAAATGGATAGAGTCGTCAGTGCTTCCTGGAGGGCTAGAAAAGGCAGCATTTCATTAAGTTTTGAGGGCCCAATGGCTAAGACAGAGAAAAAGAGCAGATAAAGGCAGAGCAGTAGTGAGAATAAAGACAGGAACTCTGAGGCAGGCAGCCCTGGAAGAGGCAGGAAAATGCTGATAGGGCTGCCTCATGGGGCATGATGTGCAGGGATGGCCACAGCAAGTGGAGAGGCAGACAGAGGAGGGGCGGCCATGCCACACAGAGGACTTGGTACTGTTAAGACTGTAATTTGGGCACTTTGGTAGGCTGAGGTGGGCAGATCACAAGATCAAGAGATCAAGACTATCCTGGCTAACATGGTGAAACCCCATCTCTACTAAAAGTACAAAAATTAGCTGGGCGTGGTGGCGTGGGCCTGTAGTCCCAACTACTCAGGAGGCTGAGGCAGGAGAATTGCTTGAACCTGGGAGGTGGAGATTGCAGTGAGCCAAGGTTGCGCCCCTGCCCTCCAACCTGGTGACAGAGCAAGACTGGCTCAAAAAAAAAAAAAACTGTACTTTGGATACCACACAAAGGTTTTAAGCTGGCAGAGGGACCATCGCGGGGTGATATTCTCTGAGCTATGCCTTAGGACAGGGTTTGTCAAACTGTAGACAGGAACCATTTTGTTATTGTTCTTCCACTCACTAATTCATTGCTGGTCAATACCTACGTAAAATATAATTAAAAGGAACATTTTTAAAAATGAAGTAAAAATAAAGTGCAGTGGCTTACAAAATACAATTCCAATTTCTTTATGATTAGATTGTATGAATACAAAATTATTGGATCACATGGTTATGAAAGTTCTCAAATGTTTCCATTCAGTTTCCATAATTAGCACAGGCCAATATCAGCCTGTGTATGGGCCCTGGTCATGGGCCACATTTAGGTGGCATTGCTATAGAACCATGACTCTGCCAGAAGAATGAAGAATATATCTCAGAGGGAAGAGGGAGGCAGGAAAACCCCCTAGGAAGCAACTACAGTAATCCAGGTAAGAGATTCAGAAGCCAAACTGCCCCCTCAACCCCATAGCTGAGTAAGGTCGGCAAGAAGGAGAGGGAGAGAAGGTGAGGATAGAGACTGCAGGACTGCAGAAAGGTGGAGAGGAGGGAGTTGGATGGAGGAGCCTAGGATTATTCACCCTCACTTGCTATGGTGTTTTCACTGCATAAAAGGATTTGACATTTTAAACTAAAAGCCAGAGAGGTTCCCTGCTTCAGATCCAGTCGACCTCTCCAAATGACTGATGTGGACTTGTGCACAGGTGGATGACTAGATTTACCAAAGCCTGATAAAGCAAAACCCAGACAAACCACAAATATATATTTGCATATATTTAAAAGAGGAGAAAGGCAGTACATCTTTTTAAAACAGAATAAGAACGTACCAAACTCTCATGGTGTTAAGAGCAAGACAAGTCAAAAACAGACAAGTTTTACCTAAAAAACAGTCATTTTATGAATTTCACTTTCCATTTACATATAAAATATCCTGCATTGAGAAAAGGAAAAGCAAGAAAACAAAGATACCTAAATGAAAATAGGATACATTTTTACTAAAATGACCTGTGACTCTTTTTAAACATTGGGTTATTGTCTTTTTGCCCTTTGTGGGCATGTAGACTTCACAAAGGCACTTTCTGAAATCTGATTTGACCAACACCTGTTTATTAACTTCTATACATGCGGCTCCCTTATCAATGCCACAAGGTGTATAAAGATCAGTAAGGGGTACAAAGAAACGATTGGAAATTCTCAGATCCAGAAAGAGAAGTTCTCTTCCATTTTAATGTTTGCACTTCTCTGGCCTTAAGATTCTTTCTCCACTGAAAAAGAAATGTATCATGAAGAACCTGTGAATGTGGTGTCA
The DNA here is from genome assembly GCA_963573385.1 of Cacajao melanocephalus. Taxonomy (NCBI): domain Eukaryota; kingdom Metazoa; phylum Chordata; class Mammalia; order Primates; family Pitheciidae; genus Cacajao; species Cacajao melanocephalus. The sequence continues at coordinate 107,970 of CAUYLG010066915.1, forward strand.
TAACCCTGTCTGCATCTACAGTTCTGCTAGATGCAGGGCACTGTTAACGGTCTTACCTGCAGGGAACTTTCATTGACCATTTACCGTTCACTACTTACATAGAGATGGAATTTAGGCTTCAGTTCTACTGTCTTGTCAATTAATTGCACCACACTAAAATAAATTCACTTTTAATACCAGTTAAAATTTTCCTCATGTTGGCAATTCCATCATTTAACAAGTGTAGTAAGCATTGAGTTACTGAGGTTTGAATGTGAAGATACCGTACTTGGGACACTTTGATATCCTAAAGCTAATTCAGCATTGTTTAGTACCCCCAAGAAGCACTGTTAGTTGTTCTGTAAAAAAAAAAAAAAAAAAAAAAAAAAAATTTATCAAATAAATTTATTAAATACTAGAATAAGCAAAAATATATGATTACTACATAACATCGTGTAGCTTTCAACATAATGAGTGATAGAGATTTGTCTATGAAGGAAAAGTCATCTTTTCCCAGTTTATCTGACTGTACAACTCTTGTTTTTCCAAATCTATCCATTAATCTATCAAAGAATACGAATATTCTGCAGAAGATGGTTTGGGAAATACTAAGCTAGTTTAATCCCCTAAAATTAAAAATGGCAAAATCAAGGCTCAGAGGGTTAAGTGTACTTGCTGACGTGAAGCAGTAGTGGCCAATCCTGGGCAAGTATACAGGTCTGCAAGCCTGGGGCTCTTTCCGCTTTCTCTCTACCTTGAGGAATTATTTCTCAAAATACCCACTGCCACCTTCAGTAGACTGTGCATGCATGTATATTCAGTCTTTAATAAGTTGAGCTTTTGGGGAGGAACACACACACACACATATACACACACTCATACATACAGTCACACACTCTTACGCACGTAGACACCAGAGCTCCTTGGGGGTATTAAGGCCCCTTTTGCACAAGGCCCAGGAAATGTGCTAGAGCAGGAAGCAGGCAGCAGGTGCTGAGGAACAGCCTAGGAGAGCTGCCGTGAGTTTTAGAGTCTCCTTGTTTGCAGTCTGTATTAACCCTGGGCTGTTGCAAAGGCCAAAGCTTGGCTCGCATTTGAGATATGAAGCTCTGACATTCAAGAAGCTCCAAAGCAAATGAACCTGAGTGAGTAAATAAATAAACCACAAAGAAAAAGCTAGTATTGAAAAAGATTTACATGGTCTGGTGTAAACTCAGGAAAGCCAGGCTGCTGGGAAGTAAACTGGCCCTCATCCTCCCCACTGTGCCTAGTCTGGGCACCGGAACCCAGAAGGACCTGACTGAGCTGTCCTGTGTTTGGGGCCTTAGAATGGTAACCCAGTTACATGTCCTCAGGGAAAAGATACTGCTCAGGGCAAGGAAGGAAATAATTGGTCATGGTTATAGTTAGTAGCTATTAGGGTCACAGGCTTCCAAATACCTAGACTTGGACCCCAGTTCTGTCACTCACTAGCTGGATGAACTGGGTGAGTTATTTACTTCTCTGCACTCCAGCCCCTTTGTCTGTAATCTGTGAATAATTATATCTAAAGGCATAGATGTGTTGTGAGAATTAAAGGAGTGACTTCATAGAAGATGCCTAAAACAAAGCCTGGCATATAGGAAGTGTTCAGAAAGCATTCATGTATTTAATGTTTTATTATTGTTATTGTGGGGCCTCTGACTCTGAGGTTGAAGCAAAACAAACCAAAATAGCCTTTGGAATCAGATATACTTACCATTGAGTCCTGACTCTGTGACTTACCAACTCTATGACTGTCATGTAATTTAAGCACTACACGCTTCAGTTTCTGTGTCTCTAAAATGGGGGAAAATAGGGTCTATTCTGGGACTTAATGTCAGGATTAAAAGAGCTGATCTATGTAAAGAGCATATAGAGTTTCTAACCTGCAGTAAATCATCAATACATGGCAACTCTTACTGCCGCCGAGGTTTTCTACATCTCGGGCCCTGAAATGATTCCTTAACCTTCACTATGGAGCCAGCCCCTATGGCATTGAAAAGCTTTCCTTCTGTACTCACCAGATGTGTTCTTTCTGATCCCACAAAGAGCCCATGGAAATGTCTTTTGCGTATGCTGTGGTCTACTTTGGATGGATATCAATAAAGAAATGGAGAAAGTATGTGTGGACAACTAATATATTCTAGGGAAAGGGAAAATAAAAAGGAGCAAAGAAGGGAGAGAGAGCAGATAAGCCCGATCTAACTTTGGTTATAAACCCTGGCCAATGTACAATCAAGAGGAGTACCAGCCAGAAAAGCTGAATATGGCTGGCAAATGTCCCAAATCATTCTGTAGAATGAGGGCCCACGAGTGGGGAGATACTTTTTGATGGATGAATTGGATTGTGAATAAAATGCTGCCTTCTAGGCACTAGCCTTGGAATTGCCCTGATAATGTTGATTTAATTCAGAACTCAATGTTTCCTGAACATTGACTTTCTAACCTTAATTGTCTTCTGATTTATTAGGAGATCACTGTGCTTCTTATTTTTCCTAGGTAGAAGTTTAAATCTTGTTTCCCAGAATAGTCCCATAGCCTGGGACAGATTTTAGGGATGACAGGCTCAATGCATAGAGGCTAATGTGGCCAATAAACATGAGTGTTCCTGAAGTTGCAGCCCAGAGTCTGACCCAGCTGAGAGGAGAAAACACCTTTCACTTTGCCCTCCAGCCTTTTCATCTCCCCCTTATATCTATTCAAGAGTGATTGATCTTTGCTTGCTACTGGTATAAGCAGAGCTGGTGAATTAGTGAAATCTTTCCCAACTTTTCCAACAGTTTCCATCTATCAGAACATCCAGCAGCATGGTGCACTTTTCAGCTCAGGGGCCTGTGCTCTTCCTGTTCTTGAATCTGAGATAACTACACAGCATCATAAAATCTTCCATATTCCTAAAACAGATCCATCCTCCCACCTCAGCCAGCCAGGGCTGCAACCAGCCCACAGGCCAACATTAGTTTAGGAAGAGCAAGGAAAAAACATAGCTCCATTATTCCTCGGCTTGCAAAGGAAACTGACAGTCACAATTGATGACATAAAACACTAGGACAGGCTCATATTTTAAGAGTGTCAATTCAGAGTTCACCATCAGAGGCCCTGATTTTCAAGAGGCCCCTTACCACGTTTATTTCATGCCAGTTTCTTTTTTGCTCCTACTGCAAAGTGAGCAAGGAGAGAAACTGGAAGCTGGGCTCAGGGATAAGTTCTCTGCCTGTGCACAGGAAACCATAAGATTTTATATGACATCTTGTAGTGATATTAATCACAAAGCCCAGATGAACTGAAGCCCAAATGAGTGAGCAATGGACAGCCAATCCTAATAGTATTACACTCCCTAGTATTAATTTATACTCACCTGCTTTATCTGCCATGATTCTTATGATATCTGCCCCTGCCCAAGGTGGCCTGGGTTAAATATGGTTAGCCCCATTTAATAGATTTAACAGATGAGGAGACATTTCAAACAAGGGCTATTACTGAATGTCAGAATGGAAGCTTGCATTGCTGTCATTCTTAACAAAGTCAGCAACACCAACCATAGTTAGTCTTTTATAGATGGACATAGAGACACATGTTTCCCAAACCCTGTTCTGTTTCCTGCACTGCAGACATGGGGTGCCTGCCCATGATGGCCTGCACTGAGTTAGAGCTATTGACTGATAAGTTTTTTAAGCTACAGGATGTGATGCCATTTGACATTTTTAAGAAGTATCTTTAATTATCCCAGATGTCTTAAAGATTGTGCAGACACAGTTATCCTGATTTTAAGACGAGGATATTGAGCCTCAAGAAGTGAATAAATTGTCTAAGATCATATGTCTTATACGGGGTTGACCCAGAATTCGAACTCAAATCTAACTTCAGAGTTGGTGCTTTTTCTCCTCTACCAAGCTGCTGATTTAAACAACTCACTTATTTTACAGATATTTAGTAGGATACCTCTGAGAGCCCAAGGAAGCTTTTCCTCACCTATCCGGTGACTGCTACCACACCATGAGAGGACTTCTACAGGCTTTTTGGCCACTGGGGACCCAACCCACTGAATCTGCATTTGCTTCCCTTAGCAATCTAAGAGGTCTACTCCAGTATGTTTAAAAGTTTCGTGCTGAAAACTGTATTCCTGGAAACAGTCTGTCTTTAACTTTGCCCCTAAGCCTTTCATATTTTCCTGGACCCTTGTTCTAGGTTAACTTCAAAGGAGCTGCCTTACTTTAATGAAGTTCAGTGTACTACTGGCCGTATCTGTACAACGTTTGGTTCATTCAGTTTGATGCTCAGTCCACAGTCTTGAAACAAAATGGTAGTCAACGAAATTATCTGAATATTATTATCCTTTATAATTTCAAAGATAATTTAGTAAATCTTGGCTCATGAAAGTGATCACAAAGTTATATGATTCTACTATGGATAAAGGGGTCATATATTTGTGTGTTGAATGAATCTGAAATTTTGTGTCATTGATTGAGGTGGTAGTTTTGCTTTAAGAATTTAAGAAGAAAGTATTCCAGACCTAAGTGCTAGTCAATGGTCCACACTGATATAAAAATCACAAATAATTCTTACATATGGAGGCTCTCAGAGAAACAAAACATGGTGAAGGCTCAGGAAAATTCACTCTGTGCAATCAAATGTTCCTTATTTTTTCCTAACACCATCTATTGCACATATTGGCTCACAGGACAGAATTATGTGACTGTCTTGGTTCTCCATTCACGTCCCTCATTTAATACATTTACAAAGAGTAGTTCCTTCTGAATAACTAAGTTCATGCTTTTGAAAACCTCTGTGGATGTAAATTTGGAGGTATGGGAATTTCGGAGTCAATTCAGCAAATGTTGATCCAGTGCCACTGTGTGCCCAGCACTGACTGTTGTGGTTAGAGCAGTGACCACAAGAAGTAATGCTTTGTTCTCTATTCTTGTTTCTGTGAAACCAGACAATAAGCAAGGCCAGGAGTCTGTAATATGATCTCAGATATTGATAAGTACTGAGTATACAATGAAGCAGATTAAGAAGATGTAGAGTGATTGGGTGAGCTGGGAATATTTTGATAGTGGTGTCAGGACATGTATTTTATAAATTGATTTCTGAAATAAGACTCTGGAAATAGCTCGTTTCCACAGTGAACTGTTTTCAGGGCTCAGCATTATTTGATTACAACTTGCATCTTGTCACAAACCATAGTTTAGTAGGATTGGAAATTGAGGAAATTTTACTGCAATAAGTATTAGAAGAGCCAATTTCATAGATCATAGAATCTCAAAGTTAGAGGAAAACTTAGAGGTCATCCAACCCCAAGTAGTTTCCCTGATTCGCTCATTCTTCTGCTTTAAGAAAAAAACATAAAAAATCTAGTGTCTAGAAACTCATTACTTTATAAGACAACCAAGTTCATTTCTGAATAGCCTCAACCTTCCCTGACTCTCCTGTATCTGACGAATGGAAAGCTTGTCAGAGGAGGGAGAGGCAGGGAGGCCGAGGAGCCTTGAAAGGCTTTTTCCTTTTTCTGAAGCATTGGGGCTGCTCACCTTCACTGAAGGCACAGAACGTGCAGACCTGCAGCAGGAAGACGAGAGCTCATCCCTGTTGCCAGTTTAAGAAACAGTTTCCACAGCTCTAGATTATGGTTACAGTCATGTGTAGCAGGGTAGGAGGTTGCAGAGCATGGCCCTAGGGAAACAATAGGAGCCCAGACTTGAAAGCAAGAAATACAGGTCGTCTAGACTTAGCTCTCCTGGACAGGCTTTTGGGTATGGATTTTGCAGATCAGTACTTCTGTCTGGGCCTCAGCTTATGCATCTATAAAATGAAAGAATTGCATTAAATCAGTGGTTCCCAAAGTTAAAGTGGTCCCCAGACCAATAGCCTCTGGCATGCTTGGGAACTTGTTTGAAATGCAAATTCTCAGGCCTCATCTCAGACCTATTAAAGCAGAACCTCTGAAGCAGGAGAACAATAATCTGTTAACAACCTGTGTACCCTCAAGTTTGAGAAACATAATTCTGCGTGATCTTAAGGCCCTTAATTCCAGCTGTTAACATCCTGCGAATCCCCGAGGCAGATCCCTAAAAACTGCAGCCGGCTCACTTGCCCCCACTCTCACCATACTCTCTCGGGTTCCAGCGGCTTCTTTCTGTCTCTCCTTGGATCCCTGAGCCAAGCTACAAAGCCAGTTGGCTTCAGGAGGTGACTCTAACTCCCAGAACATGTACCTCCCTTAAAAAAAAATCTATATCCCGTCTTACATGGAATCAATGCTTATAGTCACCTTGTATCTAAAGCAAACTGAATAAAACTGGAAGTACCAGCAAACTTGCTTATTTATTTTATGACAAGGGAAACAACTTTCAGTTCTGCAGGACTTGACACCTTTGTCAATAAAATCTGCAGATTGCACAATATAGAGTTGTTTTAGAATTCCTCTTTCTGACAATAACAGGACTTTGCAAGAGAAGAGCATCCAGGGCTTATTATGGCAGCCACATCTTTGCCCTACTACTGGCTGCTTTGCCCATGTTTACATTTTACATCAGAACCACTCAGTGAATCTGCATCAGCATAGAGAAGAATAAGGGAAAAATTTTAAAGCATGTGCCCCTTTTGGTGGCTTTTTTTTTCTTTTTCATATGTATAAAGAAGGCAACCAGATTTGACTTTTTTTTAAAGAAGCACTTAGTTTCAATAGCTGATTAGCCTACTATAAGGTCGAACTTGTGTTTTGTTTCTAATTAGCAATAAAAACAACAGGGTATTACTTTTGCAGTTGCTTCACTTTAGCATCTTTCCAAGATTTTCTATTCACGCTGTTCAAAAGTGCCATATACATTGGAAATGTGCATATATATTCAGAGCAAGCTTATTGTAGGAAGCATAAAAAAACACCCCATAAAGCAAAAGTTTGGGAAAGGTGGGGTGGATTTGAAGGTAGTAAAAGCCCCTCAATTGCTTGATTGTGTGAATTGAAGTTGCTGTAGAGCAAATCACCATTTGTGGTTTCACAGCTCTGGAATAAATGACACTTCCAATAACATTCTCCTATAGAGGTGTAAAATATACAAATTGGGTGAGGAAAATGGTAGCATCATTGAAATGTGCACAAGCAAAAAGCCTGGGAAGCAGGCTTATGGCAGAGCGCCAGGCTGGGAGGCAGGGGACACCGGCTGGAAGAGCCATACACCTTGGCTTCCTGGAGCAGTCGCCTCAGGGGACCAGAGCCAGAGTTCTATGCTCCCGCATTTAATTTGGATGTTTCTGTGGTTATTATATCATTTAGGGTATTCCCAGCCTCAACTCTTTTTAAATTTATGGCTGTGGTTCGACTTACATTTTTTTTCCCTCGTCTTCTGAGTTTGCCATGAGTTGTTGAAAAGCATATTCAATCAAGCAAGTGCATAGCTTTTTGCGTTTATCCAAACAAGTAAAATAACAGATTTGGTGAGTGATAAGCGAAGTAGTCATCAACGAAGATAAATATAGAGACTCTATCATTTATGTATTTCTACTGCAGCAGAATATGTGATGCTTCCTCTTATATTATTTCTGTTCCCAGTAGGTCAGACAATCTCTGCTGGCTTATGAAGGCTAATCTTAAAACGCTTTTGACTTCCACTTTTAAAGGCTTAGAAGTGAGTATGATTTACGGGGGAAACTCCAAGCTTTAGTGGAGTCATGAGTTCCAGTACTAGTGTCATCTGCTAAACCCAGTCCATGGCCCGATGGCAGCTATGTCTCTATGCTGATTTTAGAGATGGTGACACCAAGGCCTAGAACAATTAAGGGACTTGACAAGGTCACAGGATGCTTAGCTTCAGCCCTGACTGTAATTGCAGTTGCAGTATGTGGGCCCCCTGAGAAGTCACTGAAAACCCCTGTCTGATATTTCCTGTGGACCCTCAGCCTCCAGACCACCAGGCCTGGTAGGGAACTTATTCATTGGAAACCAGGCCAATTGAGTAAATCATGATTATGAACATTGAAAAATAAGGGGAGAAAGAACATGAACACAAGTATTTTCATTTACAGAATCATAGGGTTGGATGCATTTGTTCAAACAAACGGCGTTTGTGCATATCAAAACATGATTGGTGAAAAACAGGTAGATATAGCCTTCTTCAGGTGCATTTTTTGTTATGTTCAAGTTCCAATAACAGCAATTAATTTTGAGGGCTTATGAAATGTTAGGTGCTATTCTAAGTGTTTCATATGCACAGCCGTTTTTCCACCAACCAGCTCTAAGAACTAGGCACTACTCTTATCCCTGTTATACAAATCAGGCACATGAGGCAACAAGAGAGGAGGTAATGTTGAACTATTCTGAGGTGTGGAATCAATCAATCCAAGATCATAGAGGCCACAGGGAATAGAGCCAAGGTTTGCTCCAAGCCAGCCCAATTCCAGAGCCCATACTCCTAACCACTGTACCATTGCCCTTTTTGTAGGAGCAGATTTTCAAGTCTCATTTTCAGTCCCTTCTGCTGCAGCAGCAGACCTTATTTTTCTTGCCGAGTAACACCGGAAATGGTAATCAGCGCATGCCAGCTGAGTAGCTTTTCTGAGCTTGGTGACAGCCATTAGCCATCCACCTGGTTAAGCCCCTGCTTGTCACTTCTTTCCTTTGGTCTTGATGGTATGAAACTTTGGGAAGAACCCAGAGACTAAATACCTGTTTATTGTCTGTCATTGAATAAGTGACCCACTTTTTCCCAACTTCAATTTTGTCATTTGTCAAAAGGTTATTGTTCCTGACCTGGACAGCTTATAAAAGTACAAAATCAAAATACCATATAAGCCGAGCGCAGTGGCTTACACCTGTAATCCCAGCACTTTGAGAGACCAAGGTGGGTGAATCACAAGGTCAGGAGTTTGAGACCAGCCTGGCCAACATGGTGAAACCCCATCTCTACTGAAAATACCAAAATTAGCTGGGCATGGTGGCATGAGCCTGTAATACCAGCTGCTTGGGAAGCTGAGGCAGAATTGCTTGCACCTGGGAGATGGAGGTTGCAGTGAGCCGAGATCACGCCACTGCACTCCAGCTTAGGCAACAGAGGAAGACTCCGTCTCAGGAAAACAAATATATATACACACATACATACATATATATACACATATATTTTTTGAGGTGTGGAATCAATCCAAGATCATAGAGCTCACAGGGAATAGAGCCAAGATTTGCTCCAAGCAAGCCCAATTCCAGAGCCACTGATATCTATATCTATATCTATATGAATTTTAAGTTTACATTATTTAAAGTTTACATACTTAGGGTGGGTGCAGTGGCTCACACTGATAATCCCAGGATTTTGGGAGGCTGAGGC